>OMLP01016121.1:12994-33806 GCA_900302685.1 Spondyliosoma cantharus
AGCAGAAAATTGCAATGCTCCTCTTCCTCACTCCCCATTAACCTGCTTTTGAAACAAAGGCCTGGCCAAGGTACGCGCACACGCGTGTGTGTGTGTGTGTGTGTGTGTGTGTGTGTGTGTGTGTGTGTGTGTGTGTGTGTGTATACCTCTAGGAGACAGTCTAGCAGGTGGTCCATCCATTAATGTCGGAGGAGACAGAAAGGGTCTAGTTTCAGATGCAGGTCGACCCAGAGGAGATGGACCGTATGGTGACCTTTCAGCTAGAGGTGATGGAAAGTTTTTTGAGGCTAGGGACTACTATCCACAGGATGTAACATAAATTAATTTGTGTGTTTGGCTTATATGTGTATGCTAACCTCTGAAAGGCAGTGGCCGAGCCAGATTGTCCAAGGCGTAGGGATCTTTGTCGAGGGCGTCTAGTTTAAACTGTGTGTCTGTCAGCCTGTGAACAAACACACCTGAAGTCAATATATGACAAACATTTCCTGGACCTGACAATATAATGTACACTGTGTATAAACATGCAACACGTGAAATAAAAACAGATATTTCAAACTTTCTATGGAATTCAGACAGTACATTTTTGAGTTACTGTACGCTTACTTCTGTCTGAAGAGGGCGTTCTCTCTCCTGATGTCTGATAGCTCTCTATCTGCTGCTCGGGCTGCCAGCTGGAAAAATTAAGCAGAGCTCAGTAACATAACATGATATGTTCATACAGATATAGTCATCACCACGGTGATCAAACCATCACATCACATGTGCTTGACAGTTGAAAAATAAATAATCTTAATATTTTGAGGAGTTTTCACGAGGGGTTCAGGTGGTGTTTTACTAACCCAGTTGTTGTGGGCCTTCTTCTCATGTGCTGATATTTGAGTCTGGTAAGATTGTTTGGATTTCTCCAGCTCTTCCTCCATCTCCCCTGCTCGTTGTCTGAAGAAAAATGGACAGGTGAGACACCAGCTGTTTCTGTGCATAGTAAGGCTCACAAATATGTTTGATGATATTTTGAGGAAGTAGCTACCTGTAGTTGTTGAGTTCCTCTATGGCCAATGCAATGTTTTTGTCTGCTTTATTTAACTTATCTTCTTTCTGCAGGCGCTCCTTTTCCTCCACTGTCAGCAGCCTGAAAACACATGCATCCGTCTGTCAAAATTGCATTTGCACTTGCAACCTTTTTTTACAGAAAAATGTGTGTTCATACCTGTGTAGCTTGAGCTCATTCTCCTGGTACATTTCAGTCATAATGTGAAGTTTCTGTTGTAATCTCTGGACCTGAACACATGAATAAGAGAAATGAATCCAAATGCAAATGAAAGTGGAACAACAATATGATAAAATGTCACACTGATACATAGTGGAGGCCAGCTACCTGATCTGAATAGTGCTCAGTGCTGGACTGTAGAGATAATTTCTCATTCTCCAACTCCTTGATGCCCACTAGAGGGAAAAACAAAAACAGACAAACATTACTTCAGTGATGTGAGTTTCTGAGTCGCTGATTTCTAACCTGTTAGAACTCAGTTGTTTATCTTTGACTAGTGTTAATTAAGTGTAGGCTTTGTCTGACTTATTTATTCTGTATCACACATCTTAATGGCAACCTTGGTAACCAAAGACATCTGTGTACAGTTGACTCACCGAGCAAGTCTTCTTTAGCTTTGACTTCATCATTCAGTTTGGCAAAAGCTCTGTCCTTGTCTTCATCAACTGACTTTAGGTCTGCATTCAGCTACACACAAATATAAACATATTAGATTCCATTTTTAGATTTCCATTTTTTAACATATTATTCCAGTTTAAACATTAGTCTGAAACAATCATATACCTTAGCAGCATAAATAAGTTTCTGGACTTTCTGAAGGTGGCCTTGTGTGTCTTCTCTGCCTCCTTTTCCATTCTCTGCTTCTTTCCCTGCTGTCCCATTAGATGTCTCCTTTTCTCCTCCTTCTTCACCTTCCTCTTCCTCCAGGTCTGAATCCCAAGCTTTCATACTCAGCAGTCGATCTGTCAAGGACTGGAAGGATATAAATATTTAGTATCAATCTCATTTCAATCAACACAAAAAATGTAACTGAGTCCTTCAACTAAATTTGAACTTTTACATCATTGCATGCAGTTTGCTTCCTTTTTATTAGGAAATTTCAAATTTGAGGTAAACAAAAAAGGTAACTAGAAACGAAACACTATAACATAATACCATAATACGCTCATCTTTGTTGGCCACATCCTGCAGCATCCCGCTGTGGGTGGCTTCACACCTGCTCATCTCCGCCTCCAACTCACTCACTCTTTCTGCCCATCCCTCCACCTGCTGCCTTAACTGCAGGGGAATAAAGAGGGAAAGGGAGCGACAAAGACACAAAATATATTTTTTTATATAATTCTGAGTCCATGGGTTGCAAAGAGTTCACAAAGAAAAACCTTGAATTAAGCACATCATGTGACTGACTGGAACAAACTGGCTAAGCTAACTGAAAACTTAAATCAAAAGCACCTCACTTCCTGCCAGGCACAGTAATTGTGTAAAGGTGTCTGTGTGTAAATCATCCTACCTGAGCATTGCTTTCCTGTAGCAGTGCGTTCTCCTCTCCAGCCGTTTCCAGATTCCTCTGTAGTCTGTCACTGTTCATATTGTACACTTTGAGAGTAGTTTGTGCCTAGAGACAAACGAGCAGTAATAACATCCCATGAAACACAAAGAGAATGAGCAGAGGAGCAAAATATGAGGAAGTAAAAAGGAGAGAAAAGGAATATGAAAGTACAAAGACAAGCTATTTGGCAATGGAGGACCGCACCTGCTCATCCTGTGACTGGAGGTCTGTGGTTTCTTCATCAAATTTTTTCATGTTCTCTTCAAGCACCGCTATCTGGAAGGATAACCAAACAATTAACCACTCTAATAATATCATACTATTGTTATTTAAATTCCTATCCAAAGGTTATTAATTGTAGATGCTACAATTAAATAGACTTTGACAGTTTGGTATTGTTAAAAGTAAAGTGTGTGCTCCTACCCTTCTTTCTTGCTCTATCCTATGATCTTTCTGCTGGTCCAGCTGATCCTTCAGTTGATTGAGATCCCTCTCCAGCTCTCTTTTAGCATGTCCCAACTGTCTGGCTTTGCCCTGCATGAACAAGAAAACAATATGTGTTAAGCAAACTCCCAAAAGAGTGAGATAGTGTTAGGCGAACACGAGGAGTCAGATTAATGACAAAGTGTGATAAAATCATTACTCCAAATTTGGTGAAGCATTTCAGATTTTGATATGTTGACCTTAAAAACAGTGTGAATGAACCTACAGATAAATACTGTTTGGATCTGCAACAACACCGAGCTTGAGTCAGTGTGAGCGTGAGTTTCAGCTTATTGTTTAACTGTTCAGCTAAAACTTGACTGTTTTGGTTCAGTATCACCTCTCTCATAGCATTGCAGTGTCAGCAGGCAACGGTTTTCAACGGGAAATCCCTAAAAAAGCCACTGTATACTTCCTACTCATCACTAAACAGCCATCAGACACAGTTGGTCACGTTGGTAATTAGCACAGTGGAGCATTCAGCAGCTAAAGAGCCAAATAATTCCTGAGCTAAACACAACTCCAAATTAATGATAATGTTGGTGGATGTGCAAGTAAGCACAGTTTGAAGTTACATTACATGATCAGAATCTGACTTTTTGCCAAACACTGTGTGGAAGTCTGTGGTTTAACAGTGTGGTTTTAGTTTGCAAAAAGTTAGACATTTTTGTCTCTGTGTTACCTCCAGATGTTCTGTCTTTTGAGTTTGGGCCAAGACACCACTGTCCCTCAGTGAGTTCTCCAGGTCATCATACTGCAAATGACACATAATGAGGAAATAAATCTGAATAAAATGGACAAGATTTGAGTTATCCATGACAAAATAGCATGTCCTTGCACTATGTAATGTGAGAGTTTCTGCTTTTTTAATAACAAGAGTCAGAAGTTTTTCATGCTAAATAAAAATATATGAATTTGGTCTCAGTTGTGTGTCAGAAAAGATCTGCTTGTAGTCAGCGGTCAGTCTGCACTGGTATCAGTACCAACCTCTTGTTGACATTTGCTGAGAGTCTCAAGAACTTTACACTTTTCATCCAGCAGCTGTGCAACCTGCTCAGCCATCCACCGCTCTTTACCTGAAAACAGGGAATACAAAGCTTATAAACAATATATTTATCAGTTGATTCTCATATATTTCTGCTTAATACGATACTATACAGTGTGTAGTGATGAGATGTATTAAATTTGTTACTCTCAAGCCATAAAAATATATCATGTTAAGAAATAAGTAGTGAGAACTTACTTCGATACAATCTGCTTTTGACCTGTAAAACACAAGAATAAAACAATCATGCATAAGTGGACATTTACTGGATTAATAGTTTGATAAATTATTTGAACCAGCAGTACACTCACAAATTACTATACTGAAATCATATAATATCTATGTGATACTGATACATATATACTCACAGAACTATAACATCTACAGGTGAACAACAGCATCGTCATCAGCCCCACCAGACTGGTGATGATGACTGGCTCCCATGGGACCCCATATAGGTCAGGCCCAGGTCTGATATCATCAGGCAGCGACGACACAACCTGAAAGAACAGGAGAGAACTGTTTATGATAGGAGCGGGTCCTAATGAACATCTTTGAAGCACACATCCTGTTTGATCCTTGTATGTCTGGGAAGATTATTTGGTTTACTCAAGTGGATTATACACAAAGGAATACATATTGTTGACATGAGGATCAGCTCCTTAGTGTTGCACGACCGGCCTAAATACTGGCCCTAGTCAATGCTCCAGAGACCCACGAACAGCTGTTGCTTCAGTAGGTAGGATTATGCTTTTTATGTATCTAAAAGGAACAAAACAACTTTTTAAACTCATCTTTGGTAATATATGACAAAGCTAATATAATTGATCACGAAATGTAAACAGCCTCGACTTCTCAGCCTTCAGAGGTTACTACACAGCTGTTAAAGAAACGAAAGGATAGGATAGAGAGACAAAAGCACATTATCTGCTACAGTTAGAATTCGACTTGCCATATATTGTCTGAAAGATTAGAAACAGTACATTAGTGAATTACAATAACACCTGATCAGACACAAGGTGACTATCAATTAGCTAGCTAGCTAACTACTACCAGCTAACTCAGAGAAGAATCACAAACACATCTCAAAAAGCAACTTAAAATCTCAATGTAGTCTTGACAGTTGGTTTACAACGCTGGTAGCACACACGTAGTCAAGTATAAACTGTACAAAATTTAAAAGAATGTACGCAACAATAATACTGAGCTGTTTTCTACTACTTGACAGTCTGTTACGTTGTGTCAACTGTGAAGGCTAGCTAGGAAATGCTAATGAAACCTGCCACATAACGTACATCCTTCACTTTCTCCACGGCGATACTGTAGTAAGCCTCTGCCGTCGCCTGAAAGTCGACCGCTTTGCTGGCCAACTGGTCGCTTGTCGTATGTTCCGCCATCTCCGAGTTATTTCATTTGCTTATTTTAGTGGTATCTCACATTTGAACTGACATTAGGTATAGAAACTGAAGCCATCAGCCGGACTAGCGGCGATTTCACATCCTATTCACAACACCGACGCTGAGGAGTCGACCACGTCATGGGAGGGGAAGAACGTTGGATTTTCTTTACAAAGTGCTTGTAAATATATCAGTAGATTGCCATGGCTTAGAAAGTTAACAATAAGCAATCTTAATATATATTAAGAATAAATAAATAAATATACATTGATTTGAGAACCCACAAGGTCAATTACATATAATAACACCCCCAGCCGCAAAAATGGTTTAGTCGCAACGTCACCAATTGTAAAATGCCACACTGGCACATCGGAGCGATTTCAAAGTGACACCAAAAGGAACAGGTGTCACCAAACTAAATTACGTGTTCTCAATGTTGTCTTACAGATTAACTAATACAACTATGTCAAACCTAATATGGAAGTATATTAAAAAGCCGTTCTGGAGCTCTGTGCGACCATGTGTCATTTGTGTGTTGAGTTCAGCCGCTGGCTAATAACATGCTGCTTCTGTAAGTAGGACACAGGTGAAAACGTGACTCATTCTTGTTTCTAAAAAAAGGTACTCACCAAACTGTCCTCATTTTCGTCCATTTGAAACTAGAGAATCACAATCCCTCTCATAATATTTTAGACAGTTTGCCTTTAGAGCAGGCGGGCTGCCAGCTGGCTCACTGTAGGTTATATGTAATGGACCCAGCAGCACCGCGGAATGCGAGTAATGACGCCTGCGCCAAGCTCGTTTGACAGCTGAGACGTAGGTAAAGCAAAATGCCAGAGGGAGAGTCAGGTCAACATGTCACAGGTTCACTATCTTAAAGAACCAGAGCCCACGGTATAAACACTTTGTCAGTTTGCACTCAAAGGGAACCAAAAATGTTCTGTACAAAAGCAGTCACATGTACCTGTGATTCTTTAAGTTACCTGAGGACATGCTGACCCTCAGTCATTATCTAATCATGCTGTAAGGGGGGAAAGTAACAGTGAATTGACATCTAATTTCGTAAAATAGTTTGATTTTTTTTTTTTTTTAACATTGACCCTTCTACTGATGAAAAAAGATATTGTTTATATTGTTTAAGAGTAGTAATTGGATTTAAATAGCTTTTTTTTCTTATACATGTACTGTAATATATGTACAATGATGAAACATCCCTCTCAAACACACTGTGGTTATCTCTATGTTGTATTCCATATTGTTTTGAACAAACCGGAAAGATGATGCTGATTGAAGTGCAAAATGAAATGTGTTGTAGTTGGATGTCACATGACAAACAAATGGACTGGAAGATACTTACGGCTTAGATCATTCAGTGATCATTTATGCTGTGTTTGGCTGGCATGGATTTAAATCTTCGGACAACTCTTACCTGTACAGTCAGCCATATGGTGAGCTCCCTTGCTGCATGAACATGAGTGGTCGAGTCTTCAGCCATCTGATGAACAAAGTCCAGCATTCGGTTCATCAACCCTGGACCTAGAGCAAAATTATTAACATAAATGTTCAACACTTAAGCTTTCCTTCTTTGTCACAATGTTTTTGGCAATACAATATTATCAAAAATCAATCCAAAGATTTTCTGTTGGTTCTGGTAATGCCATCATGTCCGAGCTCGTGAGCTTGTATGCCACAGGATTGAAGATGCAGCAGGTCGAGTAGCACTCCTCATTTCTCATATGTTATTGCTCAATATCTTTTAATCATCTTTTAATCCCTCTTGATATCAGGTTAATTGAGTCATCCATACCTTCTAGTGGCTGTGGTGTTCCTGGTTGAACATGAGGTCGGGACTCATCGGACACTCTCTCTTCTTCACCTCTGTTTTCCTTCTCTTCTCTTCTCTTATCCTCAGTGACCCACTCCTTTCCTATGCCTGCATACAGGTGTGTGACTTTCTCTGTATCCATCCCCATCTGTTCATCTCTTGGAGTGTTATTATCCAGGCCTACAGAGGACCCGGACATCTTGTTTGACCCTCCCTTGATGGTCTCATCTGTATCTAACAGGGAAACACGTGCATTCTGATTGAGATCATTGAAGTCAAATGCATTATAAATTAAATATTAAATGAATTTAAAGTGTCACTAATATCAGCTATGATCTTTGAGGCCATGTAGACAAAAATACCTTGATGGTTTGTTTTACTGACATCTAATTTTCCTTTGTTGAAAGTCTCTCTCACTCTGCCCAACAGCATCTCTAGCTTCTGCAGTGCGATGAGTGTTCTCGTCTTTTCTTTATCCTCTTGTGGTGCATTTGCGAGCCTCATGCTCGGAGCCACCAGTGTCTCCCTGTGATAATGCAGAAGTCTTTCTATATCCAAAACTATTGATTCATCACTGTCAGGGTCATCAGTCTTGGAATCTGTTCCTCCTAACATGTAATCCAAAAACTGCAGCTTTTGTCGTCCAAACAACTCCATCAAAACAGTCGTCTCGTCTGCGTTTATGTATGTGAGGAGGTTCTTGTAATGTTTGGAGAGAGCTTTTGTTTGGAGTGGGCTTCCTGTGGTTGGAGACAGAGAACTTGGGTGAGAATCGGTCTGTGTCGTTGGCGGAAAGGATGTCTGGATAACTGTAGGTGGGGTTGGCTGCTGCTGCTGTTCTAACAGCATGATCGTAGAGTTTGTGTGCAAATCTGCAATGTAAACCTGAGTTGAATCAGTAGTTGAATCCATTTCTTGTTCAGGAGTCAGAGGGGTGTTTGACCTGGATGTCTCAACCGAATCCAAACTTGGTTCAGATTCTGTGGATTCAGTGGAAGGCGTTTGGCGGAAAAAGCTAAAGGCGTAATTGAAAAGTGCTCCTCCACTTTTAGTCTCGGCTATGCCTTCACTGTGAGCATCAGACACAAGTGAAGCACCGGCTGGATGTTGAGCATCCTCATTCACTCTCGCGTCATCATCCTTTACATGTATGTCCCTCTCTTCCTTGTCAGTTTCCTTCTCTGTGTCTATCTTTTGATCAGAGCGTAAATGTTCTCTTTTCTTCTCAGTGGAAATCCCGTTGTTGCTAGTTTCAGTGTCTTCTGGCTTAGTTTCATCTCCCTGGCGGAGCACTTTGTCATTAGAGAAGTTAGTGTTTTTGGCCTCACTGGAATGCAGCCGATCATCCTCTTTGTCGTCAGCTGTCTTGCCAAGTAAGTTGTGTTTAGAAATGCTGTTTTGGCCACTCTCACCTGAAAGCAGCAGGTCATTGTCTGTGTGATCAGTTTTCCCCTTAAGATCAAAGATACTGTCAGCATTGTTGCTTTTGACGCCTTCAATCCCAGTTATATCCGAATCACTGTTTTTCTTCTCACACTGCTCTTTCTCCCCCTCGTCAGCCTCGGCATCATAATTTCTTTTTTCTTCCTCATCCTGTTTTCTATCCTCGTCTTTCTCCACACCCTCAGACGGTACCGCCTGACTCACTCCTGTCCTGTCTGCTAATATTTGATCATTGTTATTCATTGGATTTTGCTTTCCTGTCACTATTTCTGCTTCATCAACTGAGGTCACTATATCCTCAAAATTGTTTTCATCTCCATCCCTCACCAGTCCATCTTTGCTAGCATGAGGACAAAGCTCATTTTCACATCTCAGGCTCCCCTCTACTCCCGCGTCCCTCCTCTCACTCTCCCCCTCTTTCATGTCACCCTTTAACTCTTCCACCTCCTCCCGTTTTTCATTTTCTTCCTCGCTTTTCTCTTCTTTCACCTGTGGACGTTCTGTCTCTCTCTTTTCAGTCTGTGTAGACGTTTCGGAGAGCACAGATTCCAAGATAAACTCGCCTTGTGTCCCTTTCTCAATGTTTTCTGACTCTGCCGTGTCAGCGTTTTCCATCTCTGCCTCAAAATGAGATGACTCTACTTGTTTTTCTTCCTCTTTTGCCTCTCTTTCCTTTTCTTCTACCACCACCTTTAACTCTTCCCTTCTCTCCTCTTCTTTTAGCAATTTCAACTCCTGGTTTTCCTCTATCGACTCTTCTGTCTGCTGTAACGTTTCCTCTTCCTTTAACTCCTCCACTTCCTCCTGCTTCTTCTCACCCTGTAGCTCTTCCCCCTCCTCTTGCTCCCTCTCCTCATTTACCTTTTCCATCTCATCCCCTTTCTCCTCTTTCTCTAGCTCCTCTTCTTCCCCCTGCTTTTCCTCTTCCTTTACCTCTTCCACCTTATTGTGGTGGTCCCCTTCTTCTACCTCTTCCCTGATCTCCTTTATTTCCTGCGACTTCTCCTCTTCCTTTAACTCCTGTACCTCACCCTGCCTTTCCTTCTCCTCCTCATCAGCTTCTGTTTCAGAGCCTGAACCTGACTTTAAACCACTTTCATTCAAAACATATTCCTCAAGCCCTGTTGTCTCAGTTTGAACTGTCCAGAGATTGTCTTCGCTAGCTTTCTCAGTTTCCTTTAGCATGTGTGCATCACCTTCACTTTGTTGCATATCTGGGGGCACAGAGTTCTGATCTGCATGGTCTTCCATCTCTGGTGTGCTCTCACTAGCAGAAAATGATCTTCTGTCCTCCTCTGAGGCATTGTCAGACAAAATTTCTGTACTTTGACTATTGGATGATCCAAACTCCTGAGAGCTGTCCTCAACAGGGTGCCCCTGTTCCTCCTGTCCTAACTCACCCTGGTTTGTCTCTGTATCTGTGTTATTATCAGTTAAAGCCAGTGAATCTGAAAGATATTTATTGTTTTCTTCTCTGTGAGCAGTTAACGTGGAGACTGGTTCATATCTCTCTTCTGCACCCCCACTGACTTGACTTTGTTCTGCTGATCCATCAGCATGAATTGGGGAACTTTCTCTCTGAAGTTCATCTCTGTCTGCATCACTCCCTTCACCTTCATGATCATCACTTCTAGGACCACGTTGACCAGACTTATCAGTGGATTCGTCTATGTTGTAAATCTTATTTTGGATATCAGACCTTTCCTCGCCCGTTCCCTCTGTTTTGTCCTCTTCACCATTTAAATCCAGAGATCTGGCGCTGTCAGACCCTAAGTTAATGTCATATCGTGTCAAAAAGTCCTGATCAGTGTCACCCTCGTCTTTTCCGGGCTCTCTGTTGTCATCGTCCACATTTTCTATTGACTTAGGCATCTGATGATCTTCCCCCTCCATTTCTGCTGATCTTTCCCCGTCTGGTATGTTTTCCTCTTTATCAATATCCTCTGAAACAATATGTTCCTCCTCTTCCTCACTGTCGAGCATTGAAGACATTCCACCTACAGCCTCAGACTTTTCTTCTAACAAATCAGTGTCTTTCTGATTGACCTCGGATGCTGCATCTTCAGATGAGACACTGTCCTTGCTACCGTCTAAAGAACCTCCATCATTATTATTAGTGCCAGACACTCTCTCTCTCTCTGATGGGACATTTTGGTCTTCTGGAGGATCTTCCATTTTTGATGCATTGCTAGCTTGTGTTCTTTCTTCCCCTGTCAGTGAAGGTTGTGATTGACTGGTATCCACCGATATCTCTTCTCTTTCCTTCAAACCACTTTCTGTTCTCTCATCAGCTTCACTCTTTTCTTTCTTGAAGCCTAAAATGTCCCCGATCCCCACATCAAACCAAGAACCAGACCCTGGCTGTTCCTCCTCCTTTTGGACTGTCTCCTCTGCCTCTCCTTCAGTTGCTCCCTCATGTCCTGCCTCCTGATTGGTCACTCCAAAGCCCAAGGTGTTTGACAGTCCATTTCCCAGCCAATCCAATGTCCCCATCTCTTCCTTCTCCTCGTCATGTAACTGGCTACCTTCTAGGTCCAGAGACATCCTCCTGCTCCTGAATGTCTCTGCTGGTTCTTGTTCTTCGTCAGCTTCTCTTTCTTTAGCGGAGTGATCTTTTTTATTCTCTCCTCCCAGGCCAAGCCACCCAGTCATAGTTGAAGTGTAAGAATCAGCACTTTCTTTGTCGTCTTCTCTATTTTTCACAGTATCATCAGGTTTTCCTTCGCCTCCCAACCCTAGCCATCCTGTCACAGAAGACGTGTAAGAAGCTTCAGCCCGTGTTTCTGTTCCCTCATCTTTCGTCCCTCCTTCAGCTGGCTCACCAGGTTCGTCCCCTGCAGCAAGACCTAGCCACCCTGTCACTGAAGAACTGAACCAGGGAGATGACGCAGACCCACCTTGTTCGCCAGGAGCCACAGTAGCCTCCTGTGCTTCCACTTGAGTCCCAGGAGCAGCATCCTCTGCATTTTCGCTTTCGTTCGCTTCTGTCGATGTACCGGCAGTTTCCCGTGCTGAAACTTGAGGTTCTGTCGAGACGTCTTCTGATGTTGAAGGACTTTCAGCACTTGTGTCTGCAGTGTATGTGGTGGTCTGGGTGGTTTCTGGCTCCTGGTTTTGGATTTTGTCGTCATAATCATCATCATCATTGTCCAAATGACTGGAGTCAATTATAGAACCAAACTCATCCATACAGAAGAAATCCGATTCCTGCATGAAGAGAGCAAAGGAGGGCACTTTAGTTATAAGCAGTGACAGAATACAATAAGAATAAATCTCATGCCAACAAAAAAATGACACTGTATTGCAAAAATTGCCACAGGATCATAGGTCATCAGTCAGACACCTGAGTTCCCCAAAAGGGAGTACTGCATCAAGCAGGATTACACAGTTAGCCAGGTCTCTTTTAGAATAGCAACAACTTCTCTGAACACTTGTTGACAAATAGCAAATCAGAATCAGTATTCCTTTATTGTCCCACAGACACGGAAAGTTGTTTGCCACAGCAGCCAAAGGACAGTAGTATTTTAAAAGACAGTAATAACAGTAAAAAGTACAATATAATTAAAAGGTAAGAAATAAGAAATAGCAATTATAGCAATAATCAATAATAATGACTAATCGACAGCTAATGTATCCAGGTTTTCCTTTTTAATTTTATTACGCAAATATATTTGTAGTTTCAGTGGTTCAAGGGGCTCTATGTAGTTTTGGAGAAGAAATATATTTTTTTCCATAACTGAATAAACAAGCTGTTCTCAGAGGAAAAATAGGTCCCCATAACAGTCTTTGAAGCTAAATATAAACAAAGTAAAACAGTATGATATTGTGTTGTCCTTTAAGGTCAGTTTGTTTATCCATCCATGTCCTGGTAATTCTTAATTCAGTCAAGAAAAGGAGAGTTTTGCTTTGTTATTTAAAAAATAAATCTAAATCGCACCTTCATTTGAATCTAAGTGTAAATATGAATTTAGTTGATGACCAAGACATGCAAAAGTAGTAGTTAAAGTACTAGTTTAAGTATGTGTAGTTCACTACTCCCCAACATTTGTGATAATAAGGTATTTACTTTGTACAGATTCAACAAGTACTCATTCAAGGGTACTAAAGTACTAAAATCAATGTTTACCTGTGTTTCCACTACTTTCTCCACAGTTGCATGAACCTGCTCCTCTTTTACTGCATCCTTTGGGAAATAACCAAACTGTCTGTCAATCTGAAAGATGAATGAAACAGAGCAGCAATCACACTTCTGTAAAGCCACATCAGCATAGTGGGAGAATTAAAAGTAGGGCAAGAAAGAGACAAAGATGTTAAAGCACATCTTTTTCATTTCTTTTAAGATTTTTACTGTTAGCTATGATGACAGCATAGCTAAGTGGTACAAATAGATAATTCAAGTTGGTAACAGCTGTAGTTCCATCAGAAAACAGGCTTTAATTGTGATCCTGATTTCCCCCATAGCCCTAATTTCTGTTTCAATTATATACCAAGTCCCTGCTGCATCTGCTGTATATGAGAGCTTATGTAAAGATAATTATACACACTTTATTTTTAAAACCCTGACATATATTCTTAGCTGTACAGCTTTGATGTCATATTTAACTATAATCCTCTACTCCATTATACTGACAATCTCACATCTTCAGCAGACAGAAGCACTACTTACAATACATCCAACTCAATGTGTTTCTCCAGGTTTAAAGTCCTAACAAGCCCTTTGTTAATTCTGGTGTACATTCATTTAAGACATTCCACGGTAAAGAAGAGGTACATTTACACTGATGCAGCGTTTGCTTTAGCCCAAAGTTACTCAAATCACTTTAAGAGTACATAATTAAATCATCTAATGAATGGCATGCAGTGCCTCCACAGACAAGCAACATAAGTCAATCAGTGCTGGGGATCTAAACTGTTAATCAAGACTAATCTCTTTAATCTAGAACTTCAGAGACTTAGTTGAATGAATTATTTCCTGAAAGAAAGTGATAGAGAGAGAAAGACAGGGAAATAGATGAGATAGGAGACGTACAGTTCCTGCCCACAGGTCTTTTCTCTTTCCGGTCAGTTTGTGGTAAACAAAGATGGTGTCTCCTTTTCTGAAGCTCAGGAAACGGCAATCTTTACCTTGATGGTCCCTGATGGCTTGCACTCTGCTCATTAGGCCTACAAACACAAATAATGACAAAGTCACACAGCCACAAAGAAGTAATTTAAACAGAAACACAAATGATACAAATGATGAAAAGCATAAAATCCTAAAGAAAGCTTTGAAAATAGAGTTCCTTACATATGAATTAACTAAGAGTGTATCACAAGGACTTACTTTCACACTCAGAATCTCCACAGATCTTGTAGTCAGACAGCAATCCCAGACTGAAGTGAGGTAAAATCACAAAAAGCATGCCTGTACCCCACAGGACGTTGTAAGACTGTGAAACAGCCATTCTTGTTGTTTCAACAGGAGTGTATCAAGAGAAAATGTTCATCATGGGGTAATAACTTTGGCCAGTTGTGCTGGCAAGTGGACATTGCCTCTAGGCTGTTGCTGTAATGAAGACTCAATGGTAAATGATAGAGCCCAGATAAGATATAGGCCTAAGGCTAGCATGAGGATAATCATTAACATCCAAGAGCTGCTTGCAATATGCCTACAAGCCTTTTTCTGGTCACTGGTCAGATAGTTTTTTAAACTTATTTAAATATTAGACAGAAAAGTTTAGCGTGAAATAAACAAACAAATGTGTCGACAGATAAATATTTTACCAGGCTAAAACATGGACACTTTCTGGACTTTGCCCTTTATCTAAAAAGACTACAGCGCCGACTACATTGCCATGGCAACCAACGCCGCGCACAAAGAGGACGTCATCACTCCGCGTCGACAACAAAGATGGCTCCCTAGTTTGTGAGCACTTTCACCACCTGTGAAAAATAAACTGTCCTCAGGAGGTTTTGTTACAAATCCGCGCTTCACCCGTACTTGGCAACATTTCCCTGATACAGTTTGATACAAATTAGCTCGCAGTTGATACGAAATGAAGTCTGACGTGGATGAGTTAATGCCGAGGCTGCTGCCCTTTGAGTTTGGAGCTGGCACGGAGAACCTGGAGCTGAATGGACCGCCGAGAAACCCGCAGGAATACCTCCGACAGGTCCAGTAAGTTCACCTCAAACAACCGCTGCTTGACCGTTTAGACAGACGAGAATTACTGAGAGTCTTTTGGCGACTGCCCTGTATTACACTTGTGCTGGCACCGGAAGTATGGTAAACATGGTGGACACTGACAGTAGAGGGCTCATCATCTTAATACGTCAAAGGTCGTTTTATCGTGTGACTGCCTGCGTGATGTTAGAAGCTATGTCGGTGTTATAAATATTGCTTTATGCTCCCATTTCCTCTCTTTGCTAGACTGCACACTCCTCCTAAAACAGGTACCGCGACTGATAAACTCTACTCCTCGTTTTTCCATCTTTCCATCAGGTTGGAGGCGTCACAGTGTCCAGAGGTGGTGGTTGCTCACATTGACCCCAAGAAACTGAAGAAGAAACAAACAGTCAATGCCTCTGTGAGTAAATGTACAATAATCATCACTTTGATGTAAATTGTACTGTTGATTTAAGTGTATTGCTTTGCTCTGTGTGCGTTTATTTATAAAAAGATCACTTTTTGGATGGATATCACAAAGGCTACAAATAAAGCTGGTATTTTGACCAGGAACACGGGGGTAGTAGAAAACAGATGAAAGGATTGACACAAGAGTCTGTGAACAGCATATACATGTAAATTGGCATTAGAGTGCAAAAGAAAATGTGAAAAAGAGATGTGTTAAAATTGCTAACACAAAGTTCCGTTTCAAAGAGAGTAATCGAGCCTCAGTCTGTCTGTTTGTATGTTGTTGGTTGGTTAGTTCGTTTTAAACAATCTAATGGCCAGGGGGAAAAAACAGATCCAAGTCTGTCAGTGGAGCAGGACTGGGACAGCAGTCTTCCACTGAACATGCTCCTCTGCCCGGTGAGGGTGCCTTGCAGAGGGCAGTTTGTCCAGGGTCCTTTCTTTTCTCTCTGCCACGCTCACCACCGAGTCCAGCTGTGCGGCCTCCACAGAGCCAGACCTCCTCTCCAGTCTGCCCAGTCGCACTCTTCCCGATGCTTCCTCCCCAGCAAACCACAGTGTAGAAAAGGACACTGGCCAGTGTTGGTTAGGTGGGACGATGTATTCTGTTTCTTTAATGTTCTGACTGCTTCTGTGTTTAGGTGGCAGGTTGTCATGCAGCTCCAGTGGGGTTCTGCCCCAGTCTCGGTTGGCAGCAGCAGCAAGTCAGCAACTTCTCTGGTCTCAGACAGGTAGAGCAAAAACTTTCAGGTCTTTCTTCTTACTTTAGTCCATACAATCTAAAAAAAAATGCATCGCATAAAAGCATTATCTTGAAAACCCTTCTTGGATCGTCAACAACCTGAAATGATCCAATGTGGATTCTGTGTTTTGCTTTCAGAGCATCACAAAGAACAGAAAACACTGGAGCAGCCAGTCTCTGGACGACAATGTGCAGATGGTGAGGAGATGGCATGGTCGAAAAACGTATTCAGTAGTTACAGAAATGTTAAGTGGTTACCATCTCATGGGAGGCTTACTGTGTGCGTGTGCGTGTGTGTGTGTGCGTGTGTGTGTGTCCGTCCCACAGCCAAAGCTAACAGACGAGGAGGGCTGGAAGAGATTTTGTTTAGGAGAGACGATCTATTTAGGCATTTCGTCTGGCCCTGCTGAACCAGAGCCAGCGCTGGACTATAGCAAGGTTGTATGAATGTGTATTTTTGTGACAAAAATTGATACATTTTGCTGTCTGGTGTTAATGTTACTTGGTTAAACAGAGTTTTTAATGATCCTTGAATATTGTCATGTTTTGACAGATTTTAATCAGCAGAACGTTTTCAACTTTAGTATACTACACCGTATTCTTGTGTGGTGTGAAAATCAAAACTGATCATGGTAATGATTGTGACTGCATGTGTCTGCACTCAGGTTGGCTTCCCTCCGTTCCTCAGTATAGTGAGCAGACTGAACCAGGTAAATCCCCTCCTCACTGAGCTCACTTTAAACCAGCTCAGCAGTCTGACTGATGTGTCTGTTTCCTGCTCCCCTCTCTACAGTCCACAGTGCTGATGGTGTTGGATGTTCTAATCAGCTGGTTTGATGAACATGAGTTTGTTCCTCAGTTGGTAAGTTAACTTAATGGATTATATGCACAAGTCCAATACAACACTCACATTACCTTGTTATGTTTTTGGTAATTCTTCTGAAGTGTTGTCAAGGCGTTTGCACACAGAACATGATGATAAAATGGAGCATTTATTTGCTCTCTATCGTGGCAAAGGAGATGAAGAGAATGTAAACAGCAGCAGTGTATACCTGCTTATCTCTTCCAACCCAAATAAAAAAAAGCAATGAGCTGTATTGTTTTCAAACCACCTACTGAGAAAAGGAAACACTACTTTGTTTGTGCATCATCACTTGTTTGATTTCTTGCTTTAGGGTCGCTGGTTGTATTCCTTGTTGGCATGCCTAGAGAAACCTCTGCTGCCCGAAGCTCACTCCTCCATCAGACAGCTGGCCAGGAGATGTGCTCAGCTCCGCAGCACGCTGGTAGGATTACTTTAGCTTATATCGTCTAGACCGTGGTGGTCCTGTGTGTAATAACACCAACGTGTGTTTGCTGTACTCTAAGGTCCTCTTTTCTTTCCTGCGTATTTAAGCAGAAACTTGCATGTTGCTACCTTTGCATCATGGTGGCTATTTTTGGAGCTAAACCTCGCTGCTGAAGTGCTGGCACTCAACTTCACACTGTAGTTGATCCTGTCATTGTCAGTCTAACTGGCAGCATGTCATGCCAGATTAACTCAACAGACTACAGCACTTTAATTTCTGTATAGACATTATTTTACTTAAAGGTAATATTTGCTTATTTCCATCAGGTCGTTGTACTTTTAATATATTACAGCTGATTATATCAGTGTGTATGTGTCTTGATTTAATGATTCCACAGGAGAGTCAGGAGGATGAGAAACTGCCTGCCCTCAACCTGCTCATCTGTCTTGTTGCCAGGTATTTACCACAGTTTATATCTGAGATCACATACATATACTGCAGAGAGTATGTATGCCAAGTCAGATTTAGCTTGCGTGCTAAAAGCTGCATATCGCCCTCATCTTTTCTGCAGATACTTTGAGCAGAATGACCTGGCAGACCAGCCGGAGTGAAAAGAGCATTGAACCCGTAGTGGCTGATATGAACAAGACATTGTGGAGGAATGATCTGTCAAGCCCTCTTACTGATGCTGCAGTCAGTCAGCAGGCTCAACTATCAAGCAACAAGAAACTTGCATACAAGTGAAGATGGAGGCTCTTTGTTAGTCAAATCCAACGCAACAGTGCACACAACCATGCTGGAGGCCTTGGTGGTGGAAACGTTTGAAGAGACTGAATCATTAACTCGGAACTTGTATTACTGCAAGTAACCAAATAGTTTGGTAACTTGAATGGACCTCTGCTGTGTCACTGGACAGAAGGCAACGCAGTTCGTTTTATTTTTTGGAGGAGAAATGCAAATGTTTTTCTTTGTATTGGTGTTAATGGTTGTTTTAAATGCAATAATTGTCTATTAAAGTGTGATGCTTTGTAGGATAATTATGTTTAAATGTTTCACCTCAACAAATATCTCAAATATAGATACCAATACTGTTTTTTAATGAGGCAGACAGAATTACTGCAAGAATCACCTACCAGGAAAATTCAATAGCTAATAGTGGTCAACAGAGGCTCAATCTTAGGGATCGCCTCTCTTTTTACAGTCGGCTTTCATTTTTCTAGGGTAATGACCCACCAAACAGGGCAAGGCTGCCAGGAGCCAATCACACCTCAGATCATCTGCCACATGTGAGAAGACAGGTCATTCAAATACAGTTTACTGAAAGCTTCCACTGGTGGCGACAAACATTTAGTGCAACATTGTTATTTTTCAAATTTAGAAAATTAAGATTCAAAATAGACTTGTCATTTCCTAAAGCTGTTGCATTTTGAGAGCCCTCACAATGAGATGTCCAGCAACTCTGTTGTTCTGTGTTACATTAGTCTTTTCAAATATGAGAAGGTGTTGCTTTATAAACGTGAAAACTGGGTAAATTAATTAGCGATATTGAGGAATGTTGGGTCAGACAAGACATTTGATTTCATGTTTAGATTCAGAGAAGCTGGTGGAATACCTTTCTGCATCTTGGCATTTTACACTTGCAGCTCTAACACAACTAGAAGAATAACACCACACGCACAATTAGACTAATACCTCACCTTTAATTTGAAGCCGTTTCAATTTGTACAAAAAAATGAAAAAACATTTTCAAAACCAAAATTTGAGCAAATCACACACACACACATCAGGACGACATTGATCAAATGGTGGAAATAAATGAGGATCAACAGCGTTGTCACATCAACTTAAACACAACTAGTGTGCGTTAATGGTTACTACTTCCATAACCATCAATACCACAGCCTGTGGCATTATGATTAGGATAAAAAACTGTTGCCTAAACATTCAACACCATCTTTCCATAGTGCCACAAATAGCCTTTTAAAACCTTAAATCAGGCCAAAGTTAAATCATTTGGATTTAAAATGATTAAAAAGGTCTTGAATAGTCTTGTCTGTCTCAAACCCAGTTGGAAAGGGGTCCTATTTAGAGATAGTTGCCCCACAGGTACTGTGACTTCTAAGTCCAGTTTACATTTTTGTCACCATGTAAATGGAAAATGAGGGAAGAAAATTAGAACCAGTCATCCATAGTTTATGAGAGACTTATAAATCCCCACACTGAGGAAAAACAAAAAACAGGTGTCTGTGGCGTTTCAAGGACAAGTGATTTTAAAAACCTTTGTGATCTTACGTCTAACAAAGTAAATAGTTTGCTTTCCCTCCGTGTTTTCCTGTGTTGCCATATGGAGGCTGAATAAGAACCAGATTAGCGCCTCTTGTCCTTCCTGTCTCTATCTTTATGCTCCCTATCACTCCGGGACGACCTGCCCCTTCCTTCATCACTTCTCCTCTTCCTCCTCTCCTTTGATCCTTTTGAGTCTCTCCCTCCACCGCTACTCCCTCCTCTCTTGCGGTGACTTCTCTCTTCTCCTTTCTTCCTGCCTGATCTATCTGACGGCCTCCTCTTGCGCTTGCCGTCTCGGCTGCGACTTCGGCTGCTGCTGTTGGATGACGAGGACGAAGATGACGAAGACGACGAAGAAGAGCGACTCGATCCAGAGGACGAGGAGGAGCTTCCGCTGGAGGAGGAGCCAGAGGAGGAAGAGGAGGAGCTTTTGCTATGACTGCGGCCCTTCTTTGACTCCTTGTCCTTCTTCCTCCCTCTCCCACCCTCCTCTCCATCCTTAGCAGTTGCAGGGGTGATGCTGGGGGCCTCCTGGGTATCAGGTTGTTTTTGGGGAGCTTCGTCCTCTGGTTTCCCTTCCACAGTCGGTTTCTCAACTGCTGAGTCCTGGTCCCTGAGGCTAGGGATGATCAAATCCTGCCTAGGGGCTGTTTGAGACCCTGGGATCCTCTCCAGGCCCAGAACCCCAGATGACTGAACTGCTGGCTCCTCTGTGGTGAGGCTGATCTGGGGCTGACTGCTTTCTGGTGCTTCTTGGCTGGTTTCAGCTGGTTCAGTCGACTGGGCGTCCTGGCTCTTTTGATTCTGAAGGTCTGTGGGTGCCTGTTTACTGTCTGTTTGTCCCTCCACTCCCTTACTGTCCTGCTCAGGCCCACCCCCCACCTCCATTTCAATCTCCTCAGACCCTGGACTGGCTTCCTTCTTTCCCTTCTCCTCCCTGTCCCCTCCGTCTTTACTCCCCTCACCTCCTACTTTCTTCTCCTCACTCCCCTCCTCCCTCAGCTCCATCCCCTCTACCTCTTCCTCCACCTTCTTCAACACCTCCTTATCCCCTCCCTTCCTTTCCTCCCCCTCATCTTTCTCTGTCACCTT
>OMLP01016122.1:19562-29994 GCA_900302685.1 Spondyliosoma cantharus
ATTTCTGGCGCAGTGTATTTTTGTAAGGAGGTATTATTTGGTTTTGGCCCAAGGGTCATATCACTGGATAGTGTACAGGTCTATTTTCGTGACGTGTGTGTGTGTGTGTGTGTGTGTGTGTGTGTGTGTGTGTGTGTGTGTTTGTGTGTGTGGTATCATCTCAGTGAGTGGGCGGTGTGACCAAAAAGAGGATATTGCGTGGGAGTGAAGCACCATTGAGGTGCACATGATTTGTGTGTGTGCGTTTGTGTTGGAGTGAGAGTCTTTGTATTAATTATAACCTCTCTGATTGGTGCGAATTCGACAGTGGAATAGAATTAGACCGATACGATCGATGAGCTGGCTTCCAAATATGCAAATGAGTCAGTGGAGTCCGCTGACAGTGAACAACACTGATCTGATCACTGACAATGACAGAGAAAAATCAGTGTATCGTAATTCAAATGTTTGATTGCCAAATTCATTCTTTCATGCTGACCATACTTTCTTTACCGCGAGGGACAAAAATGCAACTATTAATTAGTAGTAGAATGTTTGGAAGCCCATCTCTGCCAATGTACTGAAATAAAAAATACTTTTGTATCTCAAAAAAATGCCTCTGTATCTCCAAGAAATGAGAAGCTTTCTAAAAACATGACTTTACAATCTCAAAATTAAGAGAAACTTTCTCAAAATAACGACTTTATTTTGAGATATTAAGTCATTATTTTAAGATACAACTTAAGTATTTCAATAAAGTTGCTTATTGTAATGAAATAAAAGATATTTTCTTTTTAATACATAGGAGGGAATGGGCTTCCATAGGATTGTTCCCCTTGTTCCCCATATAAAATGCATGATGCAAAGAGGATTTGGTACATATCTTCACAACTGCAGTCTCTACTGGCCCCTTATTGGCCTGGTGAAGGTGTGGATTATCACATTTGTACCAATGCATTTTGACTATGATACGTGCTGCCATCTGCACTGTAAGCATCCTGTTAATAAACAAGCTAGATGTCCTGTAGAGACCTTTTACTTGGATAAAAGTAGCAATACTAGAATGTAAAAATGAATAAGTAGTACATATGGCTGTTAAATAAATTTTGCGCCACATTTCCCTAAAAAATGATACAAAGTAGAAGTATAAAGTGGATGTGGTTGAGATGTAGACGTGATGTCAAACACTAAAGAGCAGTGAAGCGACCTAAAAGGCAGCTTTGTGTCCAAATTGTTTTAGAGATTGCAGAATTATTTTAAGTGCACATTATATTTTGCATGTCAGAAAGTCTGCTGGCACTTTGACACTTTTCAGTAGAAAATGAGCAACGAGTAGCGTTCTACATTTTGACATTCATCTAGGATGACATGAAAATAGCTTGTTTTCTTTTGTTTTTTTAACATTTCCTGTCAGTAGCTCTAATGCAGCTTTCACTCTTCTCTAGTGCTGCAACTTATGGTTTCATTATTGATAATTTATCAATCAAGCAGTTTATTTTGCAGCTTAATCAATATTTGGTCAAAAAATCCAGAGATGTTAATTTTAACGTGACATTAAAACAAAGAAAAGCACCAAATCTTGACAAAAGAGAAGCTGGAACCAGAGAATATTTGTTATTTTTATATCTTGGGAAATTACTTGCTGATAGTTTTTCTCTTAATCATCTCATTATTGAATGTAACTTGACTCTCCTTTAATGGAGGTACAAGCTGTTTTTATTTTTTTATTCATAAGCCTACAGAGTCAGATGATTCAAATATGCGTTGTTAGTTTAAGTCGTGGCTCTATAATGTCTTTCGGCTGCTATCGTCACAATCTCTGTCATTGACTGCGTTTACAGCGCTCCTCTGTACCTCTCACTCAGACGTACACACTGTGCAAATACACTCTGGGGCACAATCATAAGGACTGTGCATGTGTGTGTGTGATTGTGGATATTTATAGCCTTCCTGTTCGTCTTGCCTGTCAGTGGAGCTGACATTGATCGGGGTGGAGATGACAGGCTCTACGCGATGAAGCTTTTCGTGTGTTTCTGCACCGCTGATCGTTACCAACCTGAAAAGTGGAGCCATGTTCTGCTTTTCATCTCATTTCGATTCTGATTGTACAGGCTTTCTTTTGATCCTTCATGTGTGTTTATGTGTGTGTTGAGCTTCAAGATAAACATTTGCCTTGTAAATTGTGCATTGTAAATATAGACTTTTCAATTCTGACGACAGCCAACTTTGTCACCAAGGGAAATTCTGTTAATGAGGAGATATAAATAAGAGGTTACATTTTACATTACATGTAGACGTTAAGAAGGCGCTCTCATCCAGAGTAGCTGACAGTGAGTCAACAATGCGGGAGTGACAAAAAGAGTATGTGGGTGTTGAGACAGAAGCACAGCATCCCTCTGTACATTTATCACCACTTAAGCTTTTTTGTAGGTTAAGTGAGGGGCTGCCTCTAATGGCAAGATAACTGAGCTTTCATCAGGCCTCCCGTTCAGAATCAAAACGAATTTAATCTGAACTTAACTTAAACAATTATGTCAATTTAGACTTGTATTTTGACGTTTTGAAAGCCAAGCCTAGTCAGCTATGATCATGAGGAGGTTAATCTCTTATTTTGTGACTCACTCACATCAGGTACAGATAACATATTAACTTGTTTCATCCTGATAAAGGTCCCATATTGTAGAAAGTGAGATTCCATGTAATTTTGTATTTTAAAGTAGAGTTACATACTGTTTGCCTTCCACAGAGGAATGCAAACGGCATGTTTTCAGAAACTGCGCCCTCAAACGAACCGTGCAAGACTTATGTGAGGTTGTGATGTCACAACTGTACAGTCACCACCCCCCAGCACAGCAAAGGTTATCAAAGACACAGTCAGAGCAGAGGCAGAAATATGGTGGGCGGTTCCTGTTCAGGCCTGTGAGAGCCGACCAATCAGAGGAGACTTGGCTTTTCAAGATGGTTGTCTTAAAGGGACAGAAACTAAAGCAGAGCATTCAGACAGAGGTTGAATGGAGGAACTGCAGCATTAAGGAATGAAAACACTTCCTAGTAGACACCCAAAATAAATAGGCATAAAATGGGTCCTTTACTGTTGTATGAATCTTACAACCAGCACAGGGTTTTGGCCACACAGCAAAAACATTAAGGCTGCATTGGAAGCAATAATTTTTTAAAATAATGAATCAATTCCTGAAATACTGTGAACACGTGGACACATTTGGCAAATGTAAAGAAAAGGGTTCCCACAGGTCTTTGAAATCCTTCCTAATTTGTGAATTTAAAGGAGACCTGTGATGCTTTTTTATTTTAATCCCTCCTTTCACTGTTTTATATCGGTTCTTGTGCATGTAAAAGGTTTTGTAAGCTAAAAAAAGTGAGCACCAAAAGAATCCCTCTCTCCCACAGAAAACACTACTCCTGAAATGCCTCGTCATTAGCCCCGCCTTTAATTCTGTGACTTCATGACATCGCACTACATCAGAGTCATACATTTGCATCATTTAGGCCTACCTAATTTAGCATCTTAAAATTGATTTAATGAAGCTGCTCTGTTGTTGCTAGACGGAGTATTTCAGACAGAGAGAGAGAAACACAGTATAGACCTGAAAATGAGCAGAATATGTCTCCTTCAAGTGAAAGGCAATAAAAACAGACACAAATAGACATGGTTCATTGAAAGTCCTTCAAGTGATATATTTCGTGCCGTAGAAAAGTTCTTGTGATATGTTATGTAAATCCTCGTTATGAAAATTATCTCTGTGTTGTAACAGTTATTAACCTTAATCCGTGTCTCAAACTATGCCACGTTGCATCATGGAATCTGAGGGAATTGGGCCTGTACAATCATTAAAAAGCCCTTTTTTAGTTTCCTAGATTACAGAATAACACAATATTTTGAGTGGGCACAGAATGTGTTGCCATCTATACCAAGGCCAAAGTTTAATGTTCTTTCTTTCTCTCCACAGTGTGTTGTTTCGTGGTCCACAAACGTTGCCATGAGTTCGTCACTTTCTCCTGTCCGGGTGCCGATAAAGGACCTGCTTCAGATGTGAGTACAAAATAAATGAATCCCTTTATAATCACGTGCCTGCGTACGGTACGAGTTGCGAAAGACATATGGAAGACGGAAAGAGACTTCACAGACATGAGTTCCCATCACCCGTCAACACCAGTGTCACGGTTGAGCTGCCTCCATCGTTTTTCTCTCCTCTCATTTTCCCGTCTTGACAGTTCTACTGTACGGTCACACGCTCTCACACAGGAATCTCTCTGCTGTTTACGTTTGACTCAATACCGCAGGAGTTAAATATAGACATGTAACGATATTGGCCACCCAGCAGCTCTGGCATGATTGGAAATGTCAACTTCAGATGTAAGATTCCTTCAGCTGTGAAAGGGATGAAGATCCTGTTCATGATGGGGAATAAGAGGAGATTTTTAGAAGTCTTCTGC
Organism: Spondyliosoma cantharus; assembly: GCA_900302685.1. Classification (NCBI taxonomy): domain Eukaryota; kingdom Metazoa; phylum Chordata; class Actinopteri; order Spariformes; family Sparidae; genus Spondyliosoma; species Spondyliosoma cantharus. The sequence continues at coordinate 23,997 of OMLP01016122.1, forward strand.
ACTTGGTTTTACTCTGTCATTGTCAAATTAAATGGAGTAGATTTTAATGGTGTAATTATTGCAAACAAAAGAGACTGTGGCTGAGATGATGAGAGATAATATGAAGGTATTTAGTTCCTCGGTCAAAGGCTTTCTCTTGCTGTGAATCACATAGATGCCATGAACTATTTTGCATAATTTTTTCATTGTTATAACATGAATTTACATAAATCCTTTTCAAAGGTGTAGAGCGACAGAAATTAAGGAAACATAACATTAAATATACAACGAATCATGTTAAAGCAGCCGTAATCAACGTTTTTATGTTACCAATGGAACCCACAGAGAATTGCCCTCTGACTCTGCAGTTCCTCTCAGCTCTATCGAGCACAACTTTACAGTTTTGTTTCCCCTCTCATCAGGATCGTTTTCAGCAGAAGGCAGTTAAAAAGATTCTGATCACCCCACTGTGCACTACCTGCCCAGAACCAAGCAGCAGACAGACAAAGTTAGCGATCAGATGGTGAACACGGTCGAGCATTTAGCAGAACGAATCAGATGCCTCCCTCAGGAGTTTATGGAGACAAAAACAGAGCTAAAATACAAGGGATTATTGGACTTATCTTCACCAGGTTGCCAGAACCAAGACTCCAAATGAATGCTCATGTTGCTCCATATCTGCAACATGGTCTCACTTCCAACTGGTCAAGTACAGGAGCTCTGTCAGTAGCCTATCCTTTGCAGGATCACAAGGGGCTGGAGTCAATTTTGGCTGACATTGGGCGAATGGCGGAGAACGCAGGTCAAATACCAAATCTGATTTTTGCCATCACACCTGAACCATTAATCCAAAGCATTGGTATTTGGTGATCTGGGAATGAGATTTGGGAATCAACTCTTTCTGCAAAAATACTTTACAAAAATAACGTTTCAACTTTGGTCTTTTCTTGCTATTTATACCTCATCACTAGAGAGGTAACTACAGCATCACGGTGTGACGCGTAGGGCCACTAAGCCAGCTGCCATAAACACCTGACAGTGGAGGTCATCTCCGTGGATCATTGCTGCAGGAGTGAAGATAATTCAACTTTCTAATCCCAAAAAGTTAAAAACTAATCTCTGAGCTCTACTCCTGTCGGTAAACGGCTCCGGATCAGAGCAAGTGAAAGGCTTTGGCTCTGCACTCTGACTCTTTAGCCGGCTCTGAGCACCGCAATGAGTCAATCGATGCCTCCCCGCTCCACCAAGCCCTCCCAAAACATCCAATTTTTTTTCTTTTGTTTTCCACAGAGAGCCCCCTAGCGGTACAAGTTACACATTGTACATTTGTCTGAGACATAACTTTGTTGTAGAGGAAACTTTAAATCTACATACAATGCAGAATATTTCCACACCAGTGTTTTTTTAAGGCAGCACCCATTGTTCTCGAGCTGCGGTCTAAATTCACCCTGTTTACAAGGTTTAATCTCCTGAATGACTTGCTCCTCTTATCTCTTTCTTCTCAACACCACTCAACGCCATAAAAACACGCTGTGGTTACGTATTCCACTGCGTCGTATTAACCGTATCACAGTTCACATCAGTCAACATCAGATGAAACAAACATGTATCCCCTATGTGCCATTTCACCCACGTACTGAACGCAGCACTCTTTGAGGTTACGTTATTAATTCTCTGAACTTTGTCTTCACTTCTCACCTGCTGCAACAGGAAGTGTCTTTAAGTGGTACTTCTATCATAATCTCCTCCACTTTTCTCAAGGAGCTGAGAAAGAGTCTTTTCTCTGATTTATATTGTTAAAATGAAAAGCCATTCTCTAATTTGTCACATCAAGCGGGCAAAAATCTGTTGCCTTCTCTTCTCCTAAGAGCACTCTCGGGATGCCAACTCCATCCTCTCGAAAAAAACCCAGGGGTCTTCAAGTTGCTCAGCCTTGTCCTCAGCTCCCTCTGGAGTGCCCTTTCAGTCTGACAAGTACACTTAGCGAGCCGCCTCCAGAGGGAACGCTGGTGTTGGCTGTTTGGCTTCCTGTGGTGTGTTCTGTATAACTAAGTATTCTCCACAGTCTTTTTATATTGTCTTATTATAGGTCTGTCGAACAACTTCCTCACTTCTTTTTTTTGTCTTATTTCTTTGTCCCTTTCTAAGCACCATTTGAGAAACACATGGAGTAACACAAACAGCTTCTTCTTCTTTGGTAGCTTCTGTTTCAGTCAGGGCCATAAATTGCCAGCGAATACACACTGAAGCTTCTCTTAAGCAATTTTTCTGTTATGGTTCTGTTTTAATCTTTACAATAGTTTAAGTTGGAGAAATGAAGCATAAAGTGGGTTCAGATAAAGCAACAGAATCACATTTGTATTAGTTCATTGGCGCCTGTCACACAGTAACTGGCAAGTGAAAGGCTCTGGCTCTGCACCCTGACTCTTCAGCTGGCTTTGAGCACTGCAATTGGTCAATCAATGCCTCTCCGCTCCACCAAGCCCTCCCAAAACATCACCTGGCCGGAGTTTTTTCTCATACAAAAACATCTCATCTCATTCATCATAATAAATAACACGTGAAAATAAGCCCCTCGAAAGGCAGAGAGTGCAGGTCATCAACAGTGTGCACTCAGTGCCACAGATTAATTTCATTTCTTTATCACTTCCACTGTGAAGTCAACGAGCTGCTGCTGAATAAGAGATGGGACTCCACTTTGAAAGACATCTGTAGTCATTATGAAGTACCTGATAGCCTACAAGGGCAAGTGCATCCATTTTAAATCCCCTGCTCCTCCCCCGGACCACTTAGCTCTGCTCACTGAGTGACCTACGTGCTACGTATGCTGTTACGTAATACCATGATGGCGAGAGAATGAAGAGAAGATGAAATACTAATTGGTGGATTAAAACGAAACCAGTATCAGGATGTAGTTGATGCTGCGACCGTGTTTGTGCTCTGATTCTCCTGTTTCTCTATGATGGACGTGGCGAGTGCAGTTTGAGCAAAAATACCCGCGGAGTCACTGTGGCAAGGATTATGGGAAATACGCCAGGTTGAAAAATACCAGAATATTGCTTTTAAATCATTCTCAACTTGACTTTATGAACCAGCAGACAATCTGTTTCTTCATTAGTCACTTCAGATCTCCATGTATCTCCCTCTATCTATTTCCTCTTTATCTGGCACTATATTTCTATATTTGGCGTACATTTAATTCTCTCCCCTGCAGCTTCCTCTCATTGTCTCTCGCTCCACTATCCTTCCCTCTTTACCTTACTCTATTCTGTACATCCTCTATTTAAATGCCACTCCACCCAGGAGGCCCCTGCTCGTAATTACGGGGCCTCGCCACCCCCACTGTGTCATTTTCTTAATGAGTTCATGGTCTTATGACCTCGGTTGCTGCACAGTGGGGAGCACAGGGTATCTCTGCTCTAAACTAGCTGCATGTCTAAATATAGGAGAAAGGAAGACAGGTAGCCTGCTCTGATATTATGGAAGGAGGGAGAAGAGGAGGGGTTTTCCACTCATCATGAAATCTATTGAATATAATGAAGTTTTGAATTATACTTCCTACTACAGGAAAATAAAAAGATGGTTTTGGTCATTTATTTGGTGAAGTCAGGGAACATTACAGATATCTCACTGCAAGTAGTAAAATATGATCATACAAGTGCTCAGACTTTGTCATGGAACATGCTGGAACAGCTTGTTGAAGATTTTTTAATAATGTCGCCAGATTTGTGCTGCTTGACACAATGTTTTCACCTACGTACACCTGCACAGAACATGGCTTTGCGAACTTTAAGCACCGAGAACATTTTTCAGCAGTTACATTTCAATCATTTTTCAATTTGATCATGCAGCATTTTGAGGTGTCGGTGACAGTTTTATCTGTCAAATAGTTAATTATACAGCAGTGAATGGGTAGGCCGAGTCTCACTGTTTAAGATTCAGCTTTGCTTTGCTGCCAAAGGAAAATAAAGCTGTGTTTTTTTTCTTCCCCTCTGGTGTGCTTTTTCTCAAGATTATGGAAATCTTCCTTGGTTTTCATTTTTCTAAGAAGGCTGTGAATATTCAAATGATGTGGAGGCAGATTCTTGGGTTGTAGAAGAACATTTTGAGTACACTGAGGAGACATTTAAAGAAGTATTACAGTGCTGAAAGATGGTCTCTTCAATAATCTGTGCTGTGCTATAGAGCAGAGGGACACAAATATGTATTAAATGATGCTACATGAACAGAGAAAAAGGGGTTGTGGCATTCCTTTACACTCAAGTAGAAAGACCTACAACAACCAAAATTAACTGGGCTGCTGCTGTATGTCCATTTTGTAACAGGAAACAATATGGCTGCGAACAAGTGATCTCATTTTTGCTAAACTTGACAAGGGAATCATCCAACCATAGCAAACCGGAACCCACCCCAGCCCGAAACCCTGCAGTTCTTGGGTTAGGCCTCAAGAACCATTTGTCTGCTATGATTAGTGTTTCCCACACACATACTTCACTTGGGTGGGCTGCTACCGTATATTTGGCTCCCCATTTTAGCATTTTTAAACTTTTTTCTCTGGTAATATGTCCTTCCTGTAAAGGCACTAATGGTGATGCAACCCCTCGTACTTTGCTGCGATGTCATTCGGCTCCACAGTTGTGTCAATAGTTTCGACAGGCTAGATAAAGTAATCAACGACAAGCTTCCTCCACATGCGGCTCACCTGCTGTTGTGAAAATAGAATCAGGGGTGAAAAAAAGTCCAAAAAGCGAGATGTGTTTTTTAGGCGAGGCAAACCAGTGTGCGTGCATAACAGTGAATATAACACTGTGTGGGCAAACTTTCAAAGCGATTCCGAAGAAAGATAATTGATTTTTGAGTCACATCCAGAGGTCGTCAAATACCAACAAATGCCAACTACCGACATGAATCGCATGAACAAACACGACTTGACTTTGCCAGCCTTTGCCAAAAAAGATGCGAGTGGGGCGCTCTTGGTGCAGGCAACATGGAGGGAAGACAAACACAACACATTTGCATGTACTTCTACTCACATTACATATAAAGCTGGTTAGAAATCAGTTTTACCTTCAATGTCCAAATTCAGGAGTGATGCTCTGCTCATGTACAGCCAAATACTTTATGGGTGCGAAAGAACCAACGTAAAGCTGGAATAATGAACTTAAATAAATTAATGAATTAATAAAATTGAGTCAGCAACAATTTTGATAAATCTTTTTGAGGCCAATAATTCTTTAGTGTGTGTGAACATTTGTTGCCTTAAATTCGTCTTAATTTAGAGTAAAGTGAATATTTCTGGTAATTTTTCGAGAGACTAATGTGTTAATCTGGTAAATTGTGGTAGGAAATTATATTTCGATTTTTATTACCTTTAACAGGCCAAATTATCGATTAGTAGAGTCAGTAATAGGCACTCAATAGTTGAGAAAATCATTACTTGCAGGCCTATTTTCAGAACAAATTCACTCCCTAGGCATTGAGCCATCTCTGATATTCTTGATTTCTCTGTGGTACACGCATGACACAGCAACAAGAGATATTTTTATAGAAGGGCATACAGATGCAGCTGAAGAGGAAGTCTATATGCAGTGTATATATATATATATATATATATATCTCACTATGTTGTGTCAGTGTCTGCAGCCATCAGCCCATCAGTCCCGTTTTACCTCGTGCCGGTCCCTCTCTTCCCCTCTCTGTCAGCCATGTATGTTTAAAAGAAGAAGTCAATTATAGATCTGGGTTAATAGAATGGGTTCCCTGTGGGAGAGGTCGAGGGACGAGATCCTCTAATGAAACCTACATTTCATGCCCACAGCTTGATAATGGTATAGAACCCTGTGTGTGTGTGTGTGTGTGTGTGTGTGTGGGTGTGTGTGTGTGTGTGTGTGTGTGTGTGTGTGTGTGTGTGTGTGTGTGTGTGTGTGTGTGTGTGTGTGGGGCGGAGCCAGCAGCAGTCAGCCTTTAGGTCACATCTGATTGGCCGGCCTGGAGTCTCTGAGACGAACCTGACAGTAAA
>OMLP01016123.1:0-16965 GCA_900302685.1 Spondyliosoma cantharus
CAGAGCCCACGACACACCTTAAGGAACCAGCAGATTTATACCTGCAGCGGAGCTAGCTGGACCAGGATTTTTTTGCCGCCGGTTCGGTCCCGTTCTGTGCATCTAAACTGATTGTTGTGGATTAATGAGACTGAACCAGTCCGGACCGAGTCTGTTCCGGTTTGAGGAGATCTGGATACGCGAGGAAGCCACATCTCCTGAGTTGATGGACGTGCCAGTGGATCCAAAACCAGACTTACGATAAATAATGTCCGCCACGCTTTTTCGCGAACATTGCCGTCACGTTTGCTGCACGTTTGGTGCAGGAAGAGACGGTAAAAAAATGGGCTTTTTTCACGAAAGTGTCCGCGAGCAGGAAGTTTTTGCAAGCAAAAAACACGTTCCTATTGGTGGAAAAAGGCACCACACCAACCAATTACAAAATTATATGGCAAACCACGTGATTTGGTTGCTGAGGAACAGGGGGAAGTTGTGGGAGGGATAGCAGCGACAGCGACATGAAAGAAACAGCGAGTTTTGAGAGTTGAGAGATTTGTGATATATAGCGTGTTTGAAGTTTTCAGTTATCAATAGTTGCATATAACTTTGTAAATTTAAAAAAACTTATGCACAAATTTAGCTAACAACAATTTATATTTGCATTATAAGTAATAAAAATGGTTCGTTAAACATATTTGTGGTTTTCACAGTAAAAAATCGTAGTAGGACGTAGGGGCGGCAGTAGCTCAGTCTGTAGGGACTTGGGTTGGGAACCGGAGGATCGCTGATTCAAGTCCGGAAAATTGGTTTGGTAGCTGGAGAGGTGCCAGTCCACTTCCTGAGCACTGCCGAGGTGCCCTTGAGCAAGGCACCAAAACTGCTCTGGAGTGCTCACTGTGGGCAGCCCCCTCACTCTGAGACCTCTCCATTAATGCATGTCACTAGGATCCTGTTTGTGCATGAGTGTGTATTTTGGCCTATGTGTGTGTTCATGTCCATTAAATAGAGTGTAAATCGAATTTCCCCTTGTGGGATTAATAAAGTATAAATTATTATTACTTTGTGGTCTAAACCTAGCCAAGTAGCTTTGTCGCCTTAATGAAAGTATTGTTCCCTAAACATAACCAAACAGTGGCAGAAAACTGAAAAAGAAATATATACATGATTACATAATATAATGATTCCAAACAGGATACAAACCCCAGTATCCTGAGGGACAGTCTTACACATAACCCACTCAATCCCAACAGCTTGCCCTGGTTGTGTATGTCATCACTGCTTTGTATGCTGAAATTGTGGTCCTGCAGCAACATTACCCTGCAAGCACCTACTGGGATTTCTAGTTAAAAACTGGGTCCAAACGTCTAAGCCGTTTTTGCACTTTCTTTTAAACCAGCAAAAATGCAGTTACAAGTTCAATCTGTGAAAAAAAAGCAAAAGATTTGTCCCTGTTTTGATCATTTGTGAAGGTATAGGTTGAAAGAGAGACAATATTGATTAGTTTGAAGGTATTTCTCCAAAGTCATAGTTCACTGACACACATCATTTTATTCCATAAATATGGAATTATAAAAGGTTGTGAGCTGGCAACAAGAAGCTTCCAGGTCATCGTATAATATAATAATACAATCATATGAAATAAATAATATTGTGCTCAAGGCAAGTGTATGGCAAGTACTTAGGCGTGCCAACTCTGACTACCCCAAACTTGGACTTGTGGAGTGAGCTGCAGAAGCTGAATAAATAAATATGGGCTGACATGGGGCAGCTGTAGCTTAGGAGGTTGAGTGGCTGTTTGCTAATGAGAAGGTTGGTGGTTTGAACCCTGTCACCTACAGGAGTTTTAAGTTGCTGCAGGACTTCCATTAGACATGTTTCAATCCTATACGATGGGAAAATAGCCTATTGTCATTTTAGAGATTGAGTCAGAAACCACGTCCAAATTTTCTCAGTTGAAAGCAAATATTGTCTCAATGTGAACGTTGTGTCAACGTCTTCAAATATTCACTGAAAAACGTTAATTTTAAAATGAGTTTGGAGCGCCTTGTCACTGGTGAACATGGCTGTTTTTGAGACGTCGTTTCAGTGGGGAAAAATACTCACTAGATAATTATGATCTTCCAGGAACAACAACAACAACAGAAATACGGCAATATCGGATACAGAAAGTGAATATTTGGCCTAAATACGTGACTTCAAATGAATGCTCCATATCTGCTTTTTGTGTAAATAGGTTACTGCTTGCCAACAAGTGGAGATAATGTCAGTGTTGTGTTCACAGCTAGTTTCCCACTGCCCCAAGGAGACATGTGCTGCTCATTTTCAGGGAATCATTTTAATTTGGGCAACTGTTAAAATAGGTGTTCATCCTTTAATGCTCGAAAAACATCACTCCTCCCTCCGGAAAGTCTCACTCAAAAGTGTCCGCTACACTGAATGGAAAGTAGCCTTCGTTAATTGACATTAATTAAACCAGTGTTTACCTTCTACTTCATGTCAATATGGCTACGGTGAAAAAGGTCTATCTGACGGAAAGTGGAAAAAAGGAATAATAGGTCTCCTTTAAAATGTAAACGTTTAAAATGACGCAGAGATTTCAAACCTACACTGTTTTGATATCCATACTTCACGCGGCACTTCAGTCATGAGAAAAAGCAGGGAATGATCTACTTACTGCAGATAATTACTCTGAGTGTGCCACCGCTGTAATGATGATACTTAAGAGCACACAACAACCGTAAGTCACAACAGAAACATATTTCGCTTCTGCTATTGGGTCAGGTTTGCGGATCAACCGTTTATGTAACTCACAGCCAAGCGCGTCGGAGCCAGAGCCCCATCTTGTTTGCTGGCAAGCTCCTTTGCTTTTGTGCTCATCCATTGCAAATATAAAGCACGGCAGACTAGATTAGCCAGAGTTACAGAGTGTGTTTCTTGGCTGTGCTGCCGAAATCATTTAACAATGACCGGACCCAGATAATATAGGATCCGAGCTGCTGCAGTGCACAACACTGAATTCAGACAGGAGGGCCAATAACTTGCTGTATGTTCTTATTGATTCCCTGAAGAGGAATGTTTTTAATGAGTACCCCAGTGATGACTTCCTGTCTCAAGTACAGGGATCCTGGGTTTTTTTTTGTTTTGTGTTTTTTGAGGCCAATCATTTTACCTTCATATTGGAAATTCCCCAGCCGACCATGACTCTTCCTGAACCTGTACTTCGCTGAAAACATTACACTTCCCCTGCCACCGGATTTCATCGGCGGGGGAGACTCATCTGAATTTGAAAAACTGCGCCTTGTGAGAACGGAAATTCCCAGGTGTGGTGAGCCTGCCCTGGAATTCAGATTTATCAGCTTCCGCTGCGAAGACAACCTGTATCAAAGAGGGAGCGGGGATCATTTGCCAAATAGTGAGAAGATGAGACAATTCCATGGAGCTGTAACATGCCTCCGAAGGCTCGTGAAATGAAAAAGAGAAGACGAAACAAGGTCAAAAATCTCTCAGGAAGATCGCTTTAGCCTTCAAAGCAGACCTGACAGTGTTTGTTGGTAAAACTCCATTTTATTTTGTTAAGTTCTTCAATAATACAGCAAAACAGAGCAAAGTGTTCATTCGTTATGCCGCATTTTCATTTTCTTTTTGCATACTGACAGCCAAGTTAAATACAAGTTGTAAAACATCCGCTCTCTTCAGTAAAATTTGAGCTGTGTTTGCTGCTTTATTTATCTTTCAAATTCCTTTGATAGAAAAAAAACGTCTCTGGATGCTTAAAATGATGCATGCCCAGGGAAACTAACTGAGACAGGACATATGAGGAGTTAAGTTGAAGGTATCTTTAAAGGTCATCCTCTTACCGTATGACTTATTTTGCCTCAGGGTTTTGTGAGTTAGTCTCAGAAAGGATATTTCAGGTTATTTTCTACCTGAACCTGATGTTCCTATTTTCTGCCAAGTGTTTTGTGCATGAGGGAATCCCCCAGTCGGAAGCAGTATAAAAAATCTAAATCTATGTATAAACTCTAATGTAATCAACTGCTACAGTTTTTCTCATGGCTGGTTTTGAATAAATCCTAATGAGTTTGACTGGAAAAATGTGAAACGTTTCAGGCTAAGGGAACAGAATCCTTTTCCTCGTCTGTGCAGCAACACAAACAAGGACAAGCATGAGGAACAGTTAAAGTCACAGCAGTGTAGAGCACTGCAATGTGAAAGCTACTGAGTTGAAAGGACACTTTCAGTGCTTTTTGTGTTCTGCTGTTGGTCACGCTGGGCCCTGTGGATGTGTACGAGCTGTGAGAGCAGCTCTGCCGGCAAACTGGAGGTATGTAAAGCTCAGCAGTTTGGCTATTATGACACTGTTGTGATGGTGAGAGTCAGGAGGGAAAAAGCCAAGGACAAAAACAACAATTCATCTCTAGATTTTTAAGTTCCTTCATCGTTTGCCTGATTTTGTGTTGCAATGTCTGCCTCTCTCTCAGCTCCACTTTCTTAGGCTCCTCTGGTCTTTACTTATCCACTAGATGCACTCACACTTTTCTCCTCCCAGTGCAGATCCCTCCACTCCTTTCTGCCCTCCTTCCCCTCACCTGACCTTTACCGCCCATCTCCCTTCCTGCACTAGTGTTATATAGTGTTTTCACAATACATGAACGTCTGGCTTCTTTGCAAGACCTGGAGCATTTTTTATATTTGATACCATTTTCAATAACACAGGGAAAAATATTACACTCCAAAAAGACTGAAGTAAACATTAAAACTCACTATTTTAACAATTTTTGGATTTTAACATTTTTCTCTGCTGTCAGAATAAATATCTAACTATGTTTCTAAGTATGTTTCTGCAAAAACACAGATAAGTTAAAACATTTCTTCATGGTGAAACCTTTTTTAGGTTCAATCTTAAATTCCACCCTTTTCACAACGCTGTGCTCATGCTCCAATTAGGGTGTGGAAAACATCACATTTTGGCTGTTTCTGTTGCCACAAACGTAGGGATGTCCCAAACTCTCATTAAAAACATCCAGGTTTGTGCCAAAAACACATCTGGAAATTGACCCAAGATCTCCTTCAAAAATATCCAGTGGTCTCATATTTACATATGTTGAAACACAGACTTGTTGCCTGTAGCCTTCCACCTCCCAACATGAGGTCAGTCAGGTATTAAACATGTTATCTGTGGAAATATAAATACGGTACATTTGCAGAAACGTTAAATGCTAATATTTTGTCCAAGCATCTCACTTCAACCAGTAAGCTGAAAAAAGAGACAGCTTGGCCTAGGTCTTTCGGAGTTGTAGCTTTTATTCACCAACTAAGAGCCTATACTATACACACACTGCACTGCTATGTTCACCTTTGAAACGTCACTGTGATCTTCAGACTCAACGTCACAAATGTGCACACTTGCTAGAGCTATGCCTGAAAGCAGTTTGCAACTTCTATAAAAAAAATGTTGGTGTAAAAACATTGAATTATTGGTGGAAATCCTAATCAGCCACTCTCCATATATACCAGTCGAGCCTCTTAGTTCTCCTGTCAGACTCTCCCTGCTGCAGTGTTTGTTTCTTGCCTTGTGTTTTTTACTTTCGAGCATCTGTAACTTGAACCCTAATGTGAGCCCAGACTTGTACCCGCCTCTCTGCCCCTCGTCTGCACCTTCTTTATCAATAAATCACTGAAATCTCTCTCGACTGTCTGCACTCAGGTCCTTCCCCTGTTGCCTCGCTGGTGTGACATTTGGATTTCTTGTTTTCTTGTTTGCCAACTGGCCTAGATGATAATCAGCGATGGACTGGAAAACTTTACTTTACTCAAGATTCACCCACCAACCAGCCACATCTAATACAATATCAATTGGTTAACATATTATCATTTTTGTCAGTTCATTACATTTTCAACAGCAAGAATAATGATAAGATGAAGAGATAGAGAGGCAATAACTCACCAGGCTGTCAGCACAGGTTGTGGGTTTCCATTATGAGTGCATTGGACGTGCAGCTCATCCCCTAGGCCAGATGTCAGACACAAGCCCGCTGACTTTGTCTGTGTGATGTGTGAGTCCATCCAGGTTGGCCAGGCCGTGGAAAACACATCACAGGATGTTCTGGAATCTTTCAAAAGGTCCAGACAGCCGGTCCAACCCTGGATGACACAATGTCAGGCTGAAATATCACCAGTGCAGCTACAATGGCAGAAAACATTCAACTATAGGACATCAAAAGTCAGATTTTCTGTCTGATGTCTGAGCTGAAAATGGCTGCAGTAAGACCCCTGTTAGCGCAGAGTTTTGAACTTCCAATCTTAGCTTTGGGCTTACTGAAATCTACTCCAGAGTGCTGTGTCTACATTTGTGGGTTTGCTATAAAATGAGAATCTCTATTATGTAAGCTGGCGATCCTGTGAAACAAAAGCGACGGATATACGTTTGTTGTCCAAATAAATCTCAACCATTCATGTCATGCCCGGGGTTTACCCTGAACTGTGATCTTCAGATGTGAATCCCTCAGTTAACTCACGGCTTTCTGGAGCCAAAGTTCAGTTCAGCTCAGGGCGTGGAGATCCAAGAGTCAAAAGCCTTCAGAGATCAATATAAGACACATCTGAGCTTCCTGAGATTTTACTACGGGTTTGTTGGTTATCTGTCACACTTAAACAAGAATTCAAAGAATAGTGGACCGTGAGCAGCGTCTGGCCCTTTAACAAAATTATTCTCAATCAGAAAACTTGTATTACTTATCACTTGTAACCCCATGTTTCAAAAATAAAACTCTAGACTGCTAAAGTCTCTGCACAATTCACCTGTTTTACTCACAGCGACAATCTAAATCACATTTTTGCGAAAAATCTCAACACAAATCTGAAAAACACTGGCCTTTGAAATGCCACAGTTATAGACATGTTACAATAAAAAAAAGCAGGGAAAGACAGCAATTTGTATATAGTTGAACATGTAGCATGGCCTCATGAAGCCAAAAGCATTTTGATGGTAGTGTGTTATATTGATCACACCAGTCATTATACGATGCTCTGTATGTGATATTCACATGTTAGCTGTGTGTGTTGTTTTGGTGAACACGGTCTTGAGTGCAGCGTTTCATTTCACGCTATGTGGAGTCAAAATGGCTGACTGATTGTTAGTTTTGTGTTTAGGTTTGTTTTGTTTTTTTTAGAAATTGAACTGAAGGTTAAAGAAGTTTGCTTAAACAGACACGTCGTAAATGCTCCCTTTTCAGGAAACATCACGACAGGATATTTCATGAGTTTATGCGAGCTAATAATAAAAATGCGAGAGCCGTGATAATACCTTCATTGTGCAGAGGCGAGAAGATGAAATCCAATCTGGATGATATACTAGCTTTATCATAATAGAACCAAACCAGATCACCTGACATCAAACAACACTGATTTAATTCTGCAGCGTTATTTCACAATTGAGAGAACTGCACCAATACTACAGTCTACCAACTTCTACAGCTAATAAAATGGAGCGACCTGGAACTGTCCAACAAGGGTGATACAAAACACATGCTTTACTATTCATTCTTAATTCTAACTTCACTTTTCACTTTCCAGAAGGACATGATGTCTTATTTTTAATACTGGCTCTGAATCGATCGATGAATCGATCATGGAGATCACGTCTGATCCCTCCACATCTGTCCGAGTGTTATTGCGATGGCTATGTATCGGAACCCGGCAGCTGGGAAACCCAGGACGGCTGAAGCTTCAATGTCAAGAAAAGAATAAAAATTCAACCAAACGGTGTTAGAAATTGAACTCATTTGAAAATAAATCAAAAGAATATTCAGTCAAACTAAAGGGAAATACTGCAGCTGAAAATCTTATTCAGCAGCAAAATGTCATCGCCATATCTTGACTTCTCCTGTCCTATTTCAAATTTTATCATCAATAGTCCAGGTCTAACAATGGCATAATACGAATCATTAGAATCAATACTGAACTTCAATTTTATTTAGACTATCTACCAGATTAGCCTTGTTTGGATTTATAAAAAAGTCATAATTTACATAAAAGAGAGAATGTACACCGACTTCCTGCTAATTGTTGAAATCCAGCAGTATATTCAGGATGTTTAAGGGGCAGTTGCAAAATAAAAAATGCACCACATGTCTGTGGGGAGCAACAGTGTGCAGAAAGCTGTGATGTATTTGAAGTGAAGAGAGGGAAGGGCATCCTGGAGGGCACCTGTGCAGCGTTTTTATTCGAACAAGGGGGCACCAGGGGGAGCAATCGCCTTCAGCACAAATTTTATGATATATATCATACTATGATCAACAGGTTAGATGTAGTGTCTCAGGTTATTTAAAATTACAAAAGGAAAATACCAATATGTTATTAGCAAATACAAAAACTGTACTAAGCCACAATATCAGTGAAGATATTTGGGGGTTTGGACAGTTGCACATCTGATTTAATCACACTTCACAACCAATTTACAGTTACTTGCTTGCTGTTTCAACTGACCAAAAGTGGTCCTGTGTTTTTGTTCTCACAAACTATTCTAGGTCTGAAACATAAACCAATGCTGTCAAAACAGAAACGGATTGTGTTCAGCGTGCTCTGTGTCAAAATGTTAACAAAGTTAATGTCTAATCTTATTTAGCAAAACAAGTGATGTTTTCACTCCGGAAATAATCCAACTTTAACCAGGGATATACTGCAGGTTTTAAACATCAGCTTAACAAGACGGTTGCTTAGTGCCACATGTTGTAAGTCATGCTCAAACTCCTCCAGTCAGTGCACTAATACAGTATTTAAATTAGCTGCTGTGTGATGTATGACAGGTGCTAAAACAGAATTATCCCATTATACACACTGTGTGGCACTGTTATTCCTGCGTGGTTTGGGGTTAACGGGGTTAATGCGGGACGTGGTGGCTTGTGTCCTGAAGAGAAAATGAGTTTTCCTGGTGAAATATCGCACAGAAAAGCTGAGAAGATCGCGCAACAAGCAAGTGATCAGGATACTTATGGTAAAGTTGTCTTACCTGTGATGAGTCAAATAAATCCTTCAGTGTGAGGCATCATACTGTGAATCCTAAAAAGGTAGTTCACCTCGGGGGAACCTTCAGTGAGGTGTGCACAAGCGGCTGATGGATGCCTGCCTTTACCGATGGCCTCAAAAAGCTAACCTGGGTTTGTCCTAATGGCACCACGGTCTGATGAATACATATCCAGTAATAGAATGTGTGTGTATGACTGTGTGCGATTGTGTGTGTGCGAGATCACATGGCTCATGAGAAATCCTCCATAGGGATAGGTTCCAGCAGATTGGGCTGCCGTTAGGGAAAGCGCCGCCACATCCAAGAATTTAGTTCTGAGCCTCGATTTCCTCTCTGGGCTCGCTGGGTGTTTGTTTTTCCTAAACATTGTTTACTTTCTGGGGTGCACATTTGTGTTTATATTAGTTTTTTATAGATCTGACACTAAAACTGGGAGCCTGGCGGAAATAAAAATTAAATCCCAGGCGGCCTCCGTTCCATGAAAAATAGATTATCCTCAGAGTGGGTAACTGACAAGGCTTGCGTCAGGTATTTTTATTCCAGGTAATGTTTCAAATGACACAACTGACAGTGCCTCCCATAAACAGCACAAGCACCAAAGCCAATACTACTGCATGTAGTAATTAATGCAATTCACCAGCACACTATTTCTAACACGTGAAGGCCAGTAGAAATAGAAAAATAAATAAAGTCGAGGTCAGAGGGCCATTTCAGGTTATTTATGTATGCAGCTGCCGAGTAAGTAAGTCATGCCCGGCTCTGTTTATTCGCTTTTTTAAATATTTGTTTTTCAAAGAGTAGCCTCCCTTTCCTGCACTTAATGCGACTTTCTTCTTTGGCCTCATCAGCAAATATGAAAAAAAAAAATCAGCCCGCTGGGTATGAAGTAGGTCAAACTGTTAGTAGTTAATTTGGGCTTGGCTCAGACGGGCTTGAAACAGCACTTATTTTTCTGTTCACTTAACTCGCACTCTCTGGATAATAGATGATGCTGTCCAAAGTCCTTAATCTTATAACTTTGCAAAATGCCAAACTTATATATTTTTTTTCTCCAAAAATACATAATTTCACACTCTCTCGGTTAATGTGAGGAGCAGTTGTTTGTACTGTGTCGTATGATAAAAGCACTTCATTCTGTGTGTCATTTACTCACGACGGTGTAATCCGGGGTGTGTCAGACAGCGTTGTCACTGTCTCTGCATATGCATTGTTGACGCTGTTCCGCATCCGTCCTGCTGTGTGTGCAGCACATGTCAACCACTTGTCACGGCACTTCATACTCAATATCCGATCATCTCTGCCACGAGGAAACTTCAATATCTCCTTTTTCTGACACTCTACCAGCTTCATTCAGTATGCAAAATCAGGAATGCAGGACGAGGCAAAATAAGATGCCTTGATCATTGATGTTAAGTGACAAGTAAAGTGGGTTTTTTAAAAGCTTACAACCATCCAACCCACGCTCATGCTGTTGACCTCTCTGCCACCCTGCAAAGGAGGAAGTGATCAGAGGTAGTATAGAACAGTGTCTATGGAGGAGGCACTAAGTTAGTGAAGTTATGTAGTGATTTTAACCAAAACCACAACGTTTTCCTACCCCTGACCAAGCACCTTTCTTGCCTAAACCTAACCAAACTGCAACTGTACAACAAACGTCTGTTATGTGCTACAACGCTCATGTTGTTGTCACAATACACAAATTGCAGTGTGTTTTTAAAGATTTCCTTTTAGTGCTCCAGCAGGAAATGCAACACATCTCAATCATTAACATTTGTATTGTGTGTTGAACATGCGAAAATGAAAATAGGTTAACGTGTTAATATACAACGATGTATAACATATCATACGACATGTCCTCAGAAGCCCTTTTGTTAAAACTTCGAGGCTCTAATTTATGCCACCACCCAACAGTTTACACATAGATAGATAGATAGATAGATAGATAGATAGATAGATAGATAGATAGATAGATAGATAGATAGATAGATAGATAGATAGATAGACCAACTGTAACCCTGCAAACAGTTGTTTTTTTAGCAGCATGAGCCTGCACATTTAAGCATCTTTTATACATCTTGGGTGACAACACAACACTGAGTGTTTTATTTTATTTTTTATCAGGCACATAAGACTCCAATGTTATCTACATGGGTTGAAGAGGGAACTCTAATTAAAATGCGTTACATGATATATAGATGTAAAGGTAATTACAGCTATTTGGTACAACGCCGTAAATATTCATTTGACTTCAGAGCAAAGATTACTTGCTTTCTAAATACAATTTTAATTGGACATTCATCCAGATCCTACTGGATATTTTGGTCATTCACAGAACAGTCTGAAAATGCATGGAATAATAAAGCTCATGTGTTGCGGCGCAGTTCACTGCAGACGGAGTTTAGTTTTTGATTACCATAACAAAAACAAAAACAAAAGACAACCAGTGAAATCATTTTAATAAAAACAATTTGCTTTCTGCAAAACACATTTCTTGATAAAATATGAAACATAGAATCAGTGTGAGTCACACAAAAAACAGATGACAAATTACTTCAGTGCTTGAGATGAACCTGAGGCTTGAAGAAAAATAATAGGATTCAAATATCATAACAGACTCTCACCGTCGCTTAAGGTTCACAACCATCAGTGGTTGACTGACAGTTTTTGTAACACTATTTGGATTGTCAAACATTGCTATTTTGCATCAAACTGAAGATTTAACCTAACCTCACTCGGAAATTTGATGCTTTTTTGACAGATCTTGTCTTAACCATAAGCCAGAATGTGGACAACCCTGTTTTTTTAGTGACATTTATCAGACTTTGATACCTATGCAGCTTTAAAATAAGAATTCACTTTGAACAATTCCATTAAAATTAATATTCAACATCTTATTTATTTTTGTTCTTATTGTATGTTACTACGAAAGCAGAACAAACCACAATACAGTATGTGTTCATCAATTAATAGACAAACATTGCACACACAGGCTATCTTTTCATACAGTGTGCAGACTAACTATTGCACCACATAGGGTTTTTTAGTATCCCCCGTATGAATCATGGTCATAGGCAGCATGCACAATAAAGTTTGAAACAGCTCTAAAATCTGTCAGTTACATTAAAGTCTGAACAGTACTAGTGTGATTTACGACATCCCAAGTTAATGCAGGCAACAGGAATGCCACACAGATGGGCTGTAACTTCCACTCTAAGTGACATATTGGTTTTAATAGACTGAGAACTGTCTCTAATGCTCCAATACTTTGATTTAGAGCCTTTTACTGCACCAGGTCTCAGGTGTTACCTTGCTCACAGTCAACATCACTGAGGTGGCTTTAGACATTTGCTTCTTTTTTTTACAGGGATTTCAAGGATGATGTGTAAAAAGAAAGTCGAAAAAAAAAACTGCTGCACACAAGGTGAAGTGGTGAAATGTGCTGTCTTCTTATTTTCTATACTAGACCATCATGCATGTATTACTGTGTCATGCTGATACCATGGCTGCATACCATTCAAAAAATAGGGACCAGCGAGTTCACGGACGGCAAAGCTTGTAAGCATGTAAAAACTGTATTGCTGCTATGGTTACCGGCAGTTTGATATTGGTTGCATACTGATGACCAGAAATATGTGTCGTGTTCCAGTATATCAGCACCCAATCAGTGATCAAATAGAAACAGACAACTCTGTTAAATTCAGAATTATGTAAAAATCATTATTATAATTGTTAGAGGCCTCTGAAAGTCACAGTTATTTGTCAGAACATATGATTTATTGATTTCTGTCGGGATGTTTAGAGATTTCATAAGAAAACGTGCTTCAATCGATGAATCAGTCTTTGTTTGATGAGCGCCAATTCACAAGACATTTCATCTCACGACTCTTTCCACATTGATCGGGTCTAAACTATCCTCTTTGATTAATTTATTGACAGGGACTCAATATTACCCAACATGGGCGAGCATTTGGCATCAGTGGCGAGAAAAAAACTGTCTTTTAACAGGCAGAAACCTCGGAGCAGAACCAGACTGAATGGTGGCGGCCATCTGCCTCAACCGACCGGATCACTGCTTCTAGAATAACTTACCAACCTTAGCTAAAGGGGTGTCTCTAACATTTTGTCAACCTCGATCAAACATATGGAAGAGAAATAAAAACAAAACAAAATACAAAAAAAAGGAAATGTACTATATACAATAAAAAAACAACAACAATAAAATTCTATGTACAATAAAATACTAAGTGGAACATAAGGTTTGAGAGGATAAGGTGCCGTATTGACAGTAATAGTAATAATCAATAATAAGATGTGTATTAAAAATGATAAATAGAATATGAAATTGAATAAATGGTAATAAACATCCAGTTTAATATGTCATCATTGCATGTTTATGTAATGCTCACAAATTATAATAAGGGGAGTTAAAGTGAAACTTTTACTGACAAATGAATTGTCCTGCTGGAGGAGGATTAGCAGCATCAGCGAAATGGCAACCCAAAAGTATCAGTAAATGATTGCTAACCATAAATTAATCCATATATTATACAAACCCCATACAGGGGGTACCTTAACAGAAATTGGAAAACACCTCAGAAATGCATGCATGCAACCAAGCTATAACCATATTTCAAGACTGTCTTCTACACCAAGGAGCCATTAAACTCATGCAGTACCCTCCTTAACATAACATATTAAAGATGTCGAAAATGTCCTATGTGACGTATGGTAAAGTCAGATTCTTGAGCCATGTTTTACAAGTATTGATGATTTTTGTTTTTCATCATCCTACACTGTTCAGGATTTTTCTATTTGCTACATATTTTTGCACACAGTTATTTATTTTTTGGGTAATTTGCGTCACGTTGCAGCTGGGTTCTCTCACAACACTGCACTGTAGCATTGTCCTTAACCCCCCCCACACACACACACACACACACACACACGCACACACACACAAAAGTATTTGTCAAGCCCGTGTTTGCTCATCGACAGTATAAAATACCACTGTAACTTCTGTACTGATATGCCATCCCCTCTCATAAATCCCCTGGCCCTATAACGGGGTGCAGAGCAGAGGCATGAGGGTGAAAAATGAACTCCATCAGGAAGCTGGATAAAATTTCTCTGACACACACAACCTTGGTCCAGTAAGAATATCTCTGTATCCTGCTGACATGTGATCTTCTGAATCTATTCAGGACAGCTCGTCTCGCTGAACTCTAAACAAGTCCTTTCAAGCTGCATCATTCATCAATTTCAGCGCTGTTTGTGGGCTACAGATGATACCCCACAAGCTCAATAGCTGCCAGACATTTAACAATATGTCACACGGCGGTCTCTCAGACAGCCCACACTTAAGGCTCTTACTAATCCAAACGCTTCAGGTGTTGACAACATGAAGCGCTTAAGGCCGTCGAGCAAATGCTATTGTTATGATGACAGTACTTAATCAAAATCCATCGTAGGTGAGCTTCGTAGGATCGTCATTACCATTCCTGGCTAGTGAGTCGACTGGCAAAGGCACACATTTTTCTTTCTTTTCTGTGTTTTTTTTCTGGCTAAATCTGTCTTTGTTTGTGATGATGGTACACTACCGCCGAAGCACTTTCTGCTGATGGAGAGGTTCAGCAGATAAATGATGAAAGGGATTTTCTGAGAACCGCTGTTATGGCTCTTTGAACTATTTTTACTGCCTTATTTTCCATGATTGCTGGGAGGTCCGACTCCTCTCAGACGACCTCGCTGCGGATGCTTAAGAAAATTGTGAGGCTTGTTTACTTTTAGATGTCGATGTATTATGGGGTAGTAATGAAGGGTTGAATTAGTTGTACCGCAGTTTTTCCTGATTTTGTGCTATAAACCATATTTACTTTGAAATGATTAATCAGATATGGGCAGCATGAGGCGGCAAGTGGAAGAATCATTCTTGCAGAAACATGTCCAGGGTGTTTTTTTTACCTTTAAAATGAAAACAAAGTCAATTTATTATGCACTGAATGAGAAATTGTACTTTTATTCAACAATAATCCATTAACCGTGATGCATCTGTTACTGCTGATGAAGTTAGAGACTGTTTATTCTGATTTAATTATGATTATTTTATTCCGAAAATTATTTCAGAACCATCAGTGATAACCATGATAGTGCAACACAAATTGAATGGATTCCTCATAGCCAAGAGCAAATGTGTTTGGTCATCACGTCTTCCCTTGATATAATGTTCATAAAATAACACTGCCTTTACTTTCTTGTTGTTTGGGGTCCCACAGACCCCACAGCTCAATAATCATGATAATAATAATAATAATAATTGGAAAATCAACAATTTTTCTCCAAATGTGTTTTTAATTTGTTCTTTCTAACCTTATTCCATCAAACCTAATATTAAACACTATATTAGTATTGAAAGTGGTCACCTGTTCCTTTGTCACATACTTAGAATGCACATGTGAGGCAAATACAAAGATGACCACAAAATATAATTATTAGACAAGTAAGTTAAATATTTCAATATAATGATGTTTGTTGCATTTTGTATTTGTGTATTTTGTTTAGTTTTAGTCTAAGTTGTCTCTGACAAGGTGCAGAATGTTATCTAGTTGTGTTCCCTTTGTTTTGTGTCATCCACTGTTATAAATGAAATATGCTGAAAACTACAACTAGAGAATGGCAAATACTTGGTAAAACTTTAGTGTATGATGCATTATAAGACATTATGAACAAACCTATAATGCATTTTAATGAACCTACAGTAGTTTTATTATCATAGCTATAAGCACTCATGAATATTATAGTAATAATAATTATAATAATTATAGTATAGTGACCTATAACTAGCTTGCCATGTATGACATCTATAAGGCAAGGATTTCATTACTTTATTTCAACCACCCAATGGTAGTTGAAATTATTGAAAATTGACTGTAAACACCAATCATTGATATAAAGCTTATGAAAAGTCATTATAATTAACTAATAATTTTTTTCATGTCTGTGACATCTCAGATGGAGCAGCAGAGTCTAAGGGCCAGGGGTGAGAAACATAATATATTTTTTACATTTATTAGAAAACAGTCTAAACACTTAGTCTCTACAATTTTGTGAATAAAGTAAAAACGTTGAGAATGAACTTGACATTTCAAGTCAACCTTTCTAAACTACATTGCACAGCACATATGACTCAACAAAATACCTTGTGTAAATGAAGTGGTGAAACTTCAGAATCAACCTTAGTAACAGAGAAATTATTTCTCTTTTAGCTCAAAAAACAGTGCAGTTAGTATTAGGACTTTAAAGAGATTGTGCAATAAACGTTGTTTGTGCAGACGCAAAAAAAACACACAAGCTTTGCAGAGGTGGCTGCACAAAGTTATATTTCAACTTTATTCTTGACATTTTGACTTTTTTTCTTGAAGTGCATCTCTTTTTTTTCTGACCTCTGGCCCTAACACTATTCCGTAAGATGAGAAATAATGTGTCACATTCTGTTACAAGTTCAATATCGTGCTTCCATTTAATTTTCATGAAATTGGGGAAAAAAACATTAATGAAGTGATTAATATATTTTCGGCATGTTTTTAGAGCTGTTAGAGAGGCACACAAACAGTTGGTATGTCAAATGTTGTTTTTTTAATAAACATTTATAAATGTTCTATTCTGCGTCTAATTGCAATCACCAGCAAGAAGAAAACAGCAAAGACAGGAACTGAAAATAAAAATTATAAAAACTTTCTTATTTCATTTACAGCCCAAATGTAATTCATTTTAAACACTTTGTCTATGGAGTATCATGCTGGACGAGAGTGTTTTACAGAAATGTTATCCCTCATCGAACTGAAGAATGTGCTTTAGAAGTGGTTTGATCTGCCACAGTGACACACTCAGGACTCAAAGGTTCAACAACAGTCCAAACGGAGGCTCAAATATTTCCTTTAATGAGTGCCGCTTGTAACATCAAT
>OMLP01016124.1:0-14774 GCA_900302685.1 Spondyliosoma cantharus
CTCGCTCTCTGAACAAACAGCCGTTTGATGGGAACGCCACTCAGCTTGGTGTGTGTGTGTGTGTGTGTGTGTGTGTGTGTGTGTGTGGTGTGTGTGTGCGTGTGTGTGTGTGTGTCTGTGTCTGCGTCTGCGTCTGCGTGTGTGTGTGCGTGTGTGTGTAGGAGTGCAGAAAGCATGGAGAAGGATGCAGAAGAGGAGAGTCGAGTGGTTTAAGAAAGTAGGAGGACGGATTCTAGGGGGAAAGAGGAGGAGGAGTGGAGGGTAACAAAGACTCGCCTTTTTCGTGCGCACAAATACACAATGTATGTGTGTGTGTGAGAGTGCATATGCGGCAGATAGAGAGGTGAGGGTAAGATATGCATAAGCAATGCACAACCGGGCAGTGAAAAGTGTAACGTCTCCTTCTCTTCTCCCTCATTCCCTCTCCCCCCTGAGCCCTGAACAAGTGCTCCAAAACTGTCACTCACAACTGCCAAAAACTCCAGCCTGTGAGGATGCAACCACATCCACACACCGGCTTATGCATGGATATGTGTGTGTACACAAGTGTCCTTTGACTGAGTGCATGCTGCCATGTGGTGGTACCTGCGTATGTGTGTGTGTGGAGATGCAAAGTATCCTCTGACAGGCCGTGTCGAAAGTTTGCTAGAAAGCAGCAGATATTTTTTTTTAAAAAGGTCTCTTTATGGTAATTTTACATCGCCTGGCTTCATATTAGCATGGATTTCAATATCTGTTATTCCGTCCGTCAGGGTAGCTCTTTGAAAAGAGTTTTTGCGAGTCTGTGTGTGTGTGTGTGTGTGTGTGCGCGCGCGCTGTGAAAGAGAGTGGTTATGGGTGTGTTTGATGGTAACTGCTAACAGTAGCCAGCAGCTAACTGTGAATTTTTTATCCTCTCTGGGTAGATATTGGGTTCAAACAGGCATATTTACGTGCATTTTGCAGTCCAACTGTCCCTTTGCAATTCACTAAAAATCCTCAGAATGGCAAACAAAATAGCCTCTATTGCAGGCCTCAAATCGTGCACATACACTGCATGCTTCTACACATTGTCAGTTGTTATTTAGGTCCATCTGGCCATCAATATTTGAGCATGAGCAGAATATTGTGACATCTACTGTGATGATTGTCATTAAATGTACTTTTGCTAGCGATATTCCCCACAAGATGATTCTTAATGAGCTTAATAACCCCATGACCTCACTCATCTAGTGCCTCCATTGGTCTAGCGTCCTCTTTGTCAGGATTTTTGCAAAAAGAATTCAAATGCAAGACACCGTGTTGGAAAAAAGCCCAAAAGCGAGCTTTAATAAGATAAAGCTGAAATCCAAAGAACAATAAACTGGCAGGCAATCAAAAGCAGAAGAAGCAGATGGGGCAAATCCAGAAAAAAAAAAACCCTGATGAGACACAAGGATAAAAACAGAATTGGGGAACAGATGTTGAAAATGCAGAAGAACAGAGCAAAACAACGGTCATTTTCAGCATTTGTTGACAGCAGATCAATCTGAAAGATGTCTGGGAGTAGTTTGATTCAGTCTGTGGGAGTAATGACAAAGACGTTGAGCTGAAGGATGAGAAGACGTAGGCGACAGGCTGCACACCTCCAACTTCTCATCGAGGTGCCCAACTCCTTTTCCCTCGTTAACGTTAAGAGGTTTTCTATTAAATGCTGGGTTTCGATCTGAAGTGTTGCCAATTAGGCACTTTTGTAACTTCACCAGGATTGTGTCGGTCAACTCGCCTTACTCTTGTTAGATAACGACTACCACAGCAAGCCTACACATGAGGAGAGTCTTTAAACATAGGCGATACCTTAACTAAAACCGAGCAACATGACACTGGTGTGACACTTACACTTGACAAGGTAGCTCCAATTACTAATACCTAATGTCCTGTCATGGTAATCCATTCCATGGTTGCGCAGACATTTTATTTTGAACCAAACCATAGTAATTTGGATTTATCCACCGGGGGCCGTGGATACCTGCAGCAAATCTCTTGACAAACCGTCCAACTGTTGGCAAGATTTTACTCAAAAACAAGATTGCAATCTGACAGTGGAGAGAGATTTAACAACATAATGATTCATCCTCAGGGGACCATGATTTTCAGTCCATCGAATAGTTTCTCAGATATTTTAGTGTTGCATCCCCAGACCAGAATTAAATTAAATATAAAATTGTCAATTTTCATGAAAGGAATTCAACATGGCCTTGTTCTCCAGAGGTGAAGCCCTTCACGTTCGTAATGAGGTTTCCTGTCACCGCACCGTCAAGACAAACTTTCTGCTTTGTTCACAGGACATCTATAGCTCGATTTCCATAAAATTTGCCACAGATAACAGTGTTTTGTAGATGATAGAGGGATGATTAAAAGAATGTCCTGACAGTCTTCACTCTGAACAAAATGTCAACTTTGCACACTAGATATGCAACTGATAAAACTTGTTCTTGTGTACTGGCGGGTGAAGCCTTTTTTTCTTTCTAACGATCCCAATCTACTTTCCTCTCGAGACCTCCACGGGACGCGCTTTACATTTTTTTAGTCCTGGTAAGTTGGAATCAGATAATTTGCATCCATTCAAATACTTTTCTTTTTGTGCGCAGGTAAAGGATGTGATGAAGGATGTGATGGCGGGCCTACAGCAGACCAACAGTGAGAAGATTCTGCTGAGTTGGGTTCGTCAGAACACACGCCAGTACTCTCAGGTCTGTACCTTTTACATCTTCCTGGAGTTCTTTTCTCAAGTTGTTTCTTCTGTGTTTTCGGGAAATTCTAGCCCTGTGACACCACAAACAACCGTTGTCTTGTGAATGTTAACGTAGCGTTGCTTCCCTTTTAAAGCAGAAGCTTCCAATCTAATGAGCACAATAGTGAAATGACGCTTTTCATCATTTTATTGTTAGTTGTATAAAATGCTTTTACCCCTGCCAAAAACCTTCTGTTTTTTTATGTTGTCTGACTATCTGTCTGACTGGATATCTCAAAACCCCTCATGAACAGATTTTCATGAAATTTGGTGGACAGATAGGCAGTGAGCCAAGGAATAATGGATTAGGATTTGGTGGTGATCCAGATCTGGGATTACTGCCATCAGATGATTATCATTTTATAGCCCTGAGTACGATAGAGACTTGAGCCTTACTCCTATAAAAAATATGTTGTCAGGGTGAAAAAAAAAGATTTCAATTAACCTTAAAATTTCAGCAATTGGGATGAGTTTTTTAATTTGGTTTCTTTTGGCTTGAATTCCTCTCTATTGTATCGACGTTTCTAGGCTCAATTGGTTGGAGTGCTCTCACCAATTTTGGATAACATTTTATAGCTTCTTTTGCCCAAATTGCTTGGAATGTCTCCCTGTACACAACTTTGAAGTAAGGCCTTTATTTTCTGATTAGGAATAACTGATCCCCAGTTACAAATTACTCATGAGTGCATAACAATAAGATGTTGACGGTATCTAAAGAGGTCGGAGGGTGGTGTCCTTTTTTGTCACCCTTCCAAAACCAACAAAAGCAGAGGCAAAGGTAGTTTAAAAGTGTGTCTGTCTGCAGTGATGTAAGCTTCTAACATTAACACGTCTGGCTAATTAGCTTACTTCCGCGGCCAAGTAGCAAACTACAAGCTAACTACATTTTAATGTCGCTTACTGGTTATGTTAACTGGTAATGTTTAAAAATGTGTGCACTTGCTCCAGTATCAAAATCAAAAGTTGCCTTACCTACATGCAAATCTAAGTGAGTGACGCTAACATTTAGGCTAAGGTTAGCAGCTTGGATTTCTGTGAGGCTAGTCATCATCCTCCAAGACTTCTTTTTTGGAGAGGAGATGAAAAGGAGATCAACAAAGCAGAAGTTCAACTGAACATGCAAGTAGTGTTGTTTGCAGTGCTGGCTCATGCATGTGTGAGCTGACCAATCAGATCAGACTGGGTGTTCGGAGGGAGACAGGAAAAGGTGGTTTGTTGAGCATCAAAGCATGTAAACCTTTTTCTAGTAGGAACCCAAAAAAACATTATGAACCTGAAAATAAGCAAAATATGTGTCTTTTAACATTTCTATTTAACATTTAAAAAAAAAAAAGTTTTATGAAACTGGCTTCACGCTGCAATAAATAGATCATTAATATCTACTTTATATTAGATAGAACTTTTACAGGGTCAGTCGACTGTAAAAAATGGGAGGTTTTCAGTCAATTTTCATCCAAATCACAGGGTTTGTTAAAACAATTTCGCAATTTAGCAATCAACAATCTTTTTATAGAGAATCCTTCTTTTTCTTTCGGTTACTTCTGTTTAAAATAGAACACGCACCGTACAAACGTTGACGGTAGTCTGCCACTGGTGCCAGTGTAAACTTTCTGTTTTTCCACAAATTGGAAAGCTTGACAGGTGTAGCGGCAGGGAGGCGAGGTTAAGTGAACAGTCAGTCGACTCTGCAGTACTTCCCAAGCTCCTTACTGCTTTGTATTACATTAGAAACCCATTTTTAGCCTCGGCAGTCTGTCATTCCATGTATTAAAAGCTCTGACTGGCAATTTGAGAGAGAAAAGATGTCTTCAATCTAATATCTACCTATGAAAATGGAAACCAGTGCTCGGCCGATGGTCTTTCAATAGTGAGTGTCACACTGCATTCAAAGGTTGGCCCTTTAATATC
This sequence comes from Spondyliosoma cantharus, assembly GCA_900302685.1. Taxonomy (NCBI): domain Eukaryota; kingdom Metazoa; phylum Chordata; class Actinopteri; order Spariformes; family Sparidae; genus Spondyliosoma; species Spondyliosoma cantharus. Next base: position 4,661 of record OMLP01016124.1, read on the forward strand.
CATTATCTCTGTCCTCAGGTCAACGTGGTTAACTTCTCCAGTAGCTGGAATGATGGATTGGCCTTCAATGCCCTCATCCACAGCCACAGGTACTGTAAAATGTCTAGTATGTGTGTGTGTGTGTGTGTCTGCAGCGACACAGAAAGAAAATAAAGCAGTAGACACAGGGGAGGACTGAGCAGACAAGGGAATGTCAACGGTGCACAGAGGGAGACGCAGTCAGGGATTTATTTAGCTGCCTAAATTGTGCTCTTGTTCACACATTTTATTAAATAGAGATACTTTGAGTTGGAAAATGAGCCCATTACTACGACGTACTTAGAAAAAGAACAGAAAGGAAATGGAAAGACAAAGGCAAAGAGACTATGAATATGTCAGGTGCTGCCAGCCTAGCGCCCAGCTGGCTCTTAGTGATGCACTGTGAGAGGAAGCCAACTAGATGAATGACATAGTCTTCATTTAAAGCTAATGAGTTAATGCGTGGACATGGAGGAAGCTGCCAATGAGCTGAGCTGCAAGTGTCGCTGCCAGTAATGTGTCGGATCCTTTCAGTTCTTTATTTTCGGGTTGCCATCTTCTTACCGTGATAAAATCTCTCTGGAGTCATTTGCACAAAGTACGTTTCAGTTATCACCCCTCATATTTTTTTTACAACTATTGACCAACCTCATTGTAGACACCTTTGTAGAGTTTCACTTATTTCAAATGTATAAGGTACCGCTCCAATCCAATTAATTCAGCATCCTCTAAAACTTCTAAATTGACTAAAACTTCAAAATCTGTTTATATATGGTCGTTTTTTTTTCTTTTCAATTGTCAGAAATTGATTCAGCACCCTCAACAACCCTCCAAACCGCTCCTTTATTGTCCAAGCAGTGAAATATTATGCAATATGTACGAATTAACCAACCGTTGACTCAAAACTCAGAAGTATTCGGGGGCAGCACATGGCCAATTTAAGCAAACTGCATTCGTTTGATACAACTGTGACGCCAGTCGTTACCTGATTAGCTCAGTTAGCAGTGCAGTTAGATAGTATGCTAACTTCCGTGGATTTCTCTGCAGCACAATACGTCTTTGACATAACATCACAATCGTTAAGTCTGTTTTGTTTTGTTCATTTTAGTTCAACATTTTAAACTTAAATTCTGACGCGTTACACCAAACATGCTAGTAATGCAAATCGCCCATCTGGCAGGTTCTTAATGCTGGGGACCATTTCTGTGTATGTTTAACATAACACCTTTAGTTACTTAATAATGGCAAATAGATGAAAATGGCTTTATTGACAGCCAAAGTGGAACCACAAAGTCTTGGTTCGGTACCAGAAGTAAGAGACCTTATAGCTTATAACTAAAAATCGAGCCTTGGAACCGAGCCTTTCTCAACAATACATTGTGTGACTTGCTTCATATTCAAAGACAGAGGATCTAAATAGCCTTTAACCAACACCATATGCCATGTCTGTCTTAAGTAAAGTTGTCAGCAGTGTTTGCAGAAATTAGTTTTAGATCATGCGGAGATATTAATACTCAGGTTTCAGAAAAAGTAAATGAACAAATAAGGAAATGATTCAGTAAATGGGTAATGAAGACAAGGAGGATGAATAGATGGATGAGTGGCTATTACTGTGATAATCTGCCTTTGCGAATCCCCATGAGAGTTTGGGTCTCAGGACTGGACTCGTGTAATTATGAATTAAATCAGGGTTAGCTCGCGTGAACATCTGTCGGCAGTGTCCTTACATGAATACAAAGTGGGAGATCACACACAACCGAAGCCATCGTCCTGCAGATCATCTCTCTGTTGCTTCGCGCTTCCGCCGCCGCCAACCGCCATTGTTTACCAGCAGACCTCGCGGATTAAATGTTTAAATCCAATAACATGCAAAAATCAACATAGGATTTTGCATGAATATGGTCTGCGTTCACTGTTTACTGAGATGATGCTTAACCGGAGAGCATGTGCAGCTGTCACTGCACGGCAGATGAATACATGGCTGCTGACTTGAAGTAGTTCCAAAAATAAACCTGACTGCATCAGCTGAAGTGAGTTGATTACAGTGTATTTCATTTTTATACAATTAATCTATAGGCTATATAATAAAAAACTTTTTTATTACAACAGTGTCAGCCCTTTTACTTTAGAGAAGCTCTTTGTCGGCTTTTACTCAACATATGCTCAAGAATTTGCCCACAACAACAGACAAAACGATCAACCAGGGACATGATCTAATAAATACTTGGGCTATTCCTCTATATTTGTATCAATTAAAATATAGATACAGCCGGTGGATGATCCCCGTTGACTTCTCCTTTGCCTCCGCAGACCTGAGCTTTTTGATTGGAGCTCAGTGGAGAAGAAGACGTCTGCGATCGACAGACTGGAACACGCCTTTAATAAGGCAGAACAACACCTGGGGATAGAGAGACTGCTGGACCCTGAGGGTAACACACACACACACACACGCACACACACACACACACACACATGCACGCACACACGCCAGTAATTCCAGAGAAGAATATTGGAGGTGAGTTACAGCTCCCATCATATTTCACGCCTTCCAATCATGCACCCTAATTGGCCCAGTTGAACACGATGTGTCATGCTGCGAATGGGTGTTGCCATGGCGATAACCGTGGTCACCTTGGTGGAAGGACTTGATCGCTGATGCACAAACTGACCGACTGGTCGGCAAAAAGTCCTTCTGAATTTGTGCAAAATAGGACCGGAGACGCCTCTTAACAAGTGTGTTCTCCCAGAAGTTGTTGACACGTGTGGCAGCCACCACTGACTGTGTTGCTGCTGACCTCAGACCAGTTTACAGACTCTTAATCAAAACTGTCAGGTGGGGGAAAAAAGAGTACAGCTGGCAGGGGGTCAAAGTTTATTGCACCACTGTGTTTGGTGGGCAGCTGTCTGTGATAATAGTGGTGGTGTTTTTTTACTACACTTACCGGATAATCTGATTTTTTATATTTTCCTTGTTCACCACTAAAATTGGAAAAAGTCAGTCTGCATTTTTAAAACAAGGGTTTTAAAACCAGGCATGATTACAGTTAGAGATGCACTTTTCCAATGAGTGATGATTCAAGAACTATTCAGCTGTAGGGGTGTAAAGTTGAATCAATACATATAGGAAAATGGCTACAGGAGTCAGTATAAATCAGTACAGAACCAGAGATCCGACCAAAATTCTGTTTGAAACTCTGAAAAAAATTGATACCCAACAGAATGTAGCTGAAATGAACGTAGCGTAGCGTAATGTAATGTAACGCAACGTAAATTAACTTGACTCAACATTTTGTTTGCGGTCTTCAGAAAGAGTAAAATCATGCAATATGCCGATGATGTCACGCATCTCGATACTAATTTAGGAAGCAGGTCATAGGGAGGAGCAGCCGGTCTTTAAGGTATTTGTGATGAAGCATTTTAAATAATAAAAAGAGTAAATAGTAAATGAATATAGGAAAAGTTTCAGTCTAACTGCTCAACAAATTGTGTTGGCTTTTTACAGACATCAGCCACATGAATACACATGTATTGAACAAATACAATACACATGCCCTTATATATGTGGTTTTACTGAATCACTCTAAATCTTCCATACAATATCACCAGGGACTCAACTTGGTTGTTGTACTCTTTATTTTATCAGTTACTTCTTATTTCATCCAATTTTCCCAAATCTTTTCTAATGGACTATTGATTGCATGTGAAATCAGTGATCGAGTTATTCTTCGGCATTCCTCTTTAATCCCCGCCGTTGTGAATGCTGTGTTCAGGCTTTGAGCCAACACGGTGGGGAGCGTTGTAATCCCTCACAGCTCGCTTAAGCCTTGAAACGACACATCACGGCAGATGAATTTTCATTGATCTTACAATAAACAATAACTAGTTGGGGAGCAAGTGGGGTGAACGCGTTTCATTATTATGCTGCGCATCAATGCTTATAACACCATTAACCTCCCACCTGGGCCTTTTGAGCATTTTCTTGTGCTATGAAAGGATTTTACATTGTGTTTGTCTGAGGTTTTTGTGGCTCATATCTCGGCGAAGAAGAGCTGTCAGGAATGGCGAAGTTGGACACTCGTTTGATGTTTACTCCTTTGAAAACAGCAAATTGTCTGTGATGTCAGCAGCATTTTCAACGCGAGATATACTCCTACATTTGGGGATAATGATAGACACCGACCGTTTTCCCTTGCGCTCCTTTCCTCTCGTTATTTTCCAGTTTCGCCTCTTTCTTCTTTCAGTCGAATCACTTGTTTGCATGAATGTTTAAAAGAGGGATTATCACCAAAGCTGTGAACAAATTGAGTGTGTTTTCATGTTCAAACCATGAAGTCACGAATATATTTGTATTGGAAATGTGTTTGTGACTCGGGTAAAACATTCTCTGTATCAGGATCAACTGAAATGGCCACTGCAGGTGCACAGAAGATAATTAAAAACTACATATTGAATGTACAGAAGGGTGTCTAGAGTATACTAGCCTTCAAACCAATCAATAAGATACAATCTACATACAATCAATTCTAAAACATATGAGATACCCTGTGTACGGACGCTAAAACAGCCGTGATCGTGCCTCTTTCTTCTGGCTAAATGCTTTCGAGCCCAAGTTGTGTTGACGAAGGTTCTCAGTCATCCAGATCATGGTAATTCAAGAGCTAAATTGTAGGCACTACTCTGTAGGGACACTCCCACACAGGGTTTAAAAGCCCGCAACCCCCCCCTGCAGTTGATTAGAACTGAAGAAGCCTCCTGGATGAGAGGCGAGACATCGTCAACAAACTGAAACGAGTACAGTTGCCTACGATATAGCACTCCACCTAACTAAGTTGTTTCAGTGCCTAAACCTAACGAGGTAGTTTTGGAGCCTAAACCTAACCAGACCACGTTAATAACGTCCTAAAAGTCAAATCACGTGTCAGCGGCTGCATTTTCAAACCCAAACAGGACGCTGCGTATTACGTATTCGTTCTTACTTTAATGCTGACTCTAGCGGGGTAGTTAAAGCAGCATCGTTTGAAGCTCAACGCCACTGAGCAAGCTGCTGAATTTGACGAGCGAGGAGTGAGAACGTGATGGATCGCCACATGGCGCGCGGAGGACACAGACCGAACCTGCCTCGGCGCTCTCGCAAACCCACATGCACAGCTGTTGTGTCCGTGTTGCTCTTGGATGTTAACACCAGCCTTCAGCGGGACAAGTTCAGCGAGCAGTGTAGTCATTTTAACACCGAGTTCTGCGCTTTCGAGGGATTTGATGACGCGCCTGGTCTTCATATTAGCGATGCCGCGGTTGTATAAGTGTACAGTCTGTGATGTAATGTAATAACTTCCCTGTTGGGATATCTCTACGTATAATCTCTGTTTTACAAAATCCCTTTCTTCCTGTCATTAGTACTCTTTTTCTTCCCTGTATCCTTTCCCACTGTTTATCCTGTCTTTGTGTATTTCTCCCACCAGCGTCTCTCCCTCTAATTCCTCTTTCACTCCTCTTTCTTGTCTTTGCTTTGTTTCTCTGCGCTCTCGAGCCTTTGTTCACTTCTTTAGCGCGGAATCAAAGCTGACACCCAGCTGCCGCGTCGAAGCTCGAGTCTCAAACTTTATCTCTTGGAAGCCATATTTTCTTCACGTCGTCTTTGAACACATCAGCAAACGATGGAATATTGGTTCGACATGTTCCCCACAACTGAGCTGCGATTCTGAAGTTTTATCTGACCTAGCGTGGGTCGCGGCAGCTCGGAGAAGTCGTGGATGGAATAATAGAGTTTGTTGTTTTGTGCGAGAATAGCCTGACTCAGTCATGAGTTAAATATCACCGTTCAAAGCCAAATATTTTCGAGGGAACAATTTGAGGAGCTATTTTAATCCGAACTAATGCAGTTCCGCAGTGTTTACAGAGACAGATGTATTCACTGAAAGGCGGACACACACACACACACACACACTCACAGGCAGAGGCATACAGATATTTGTGAAAGAACACACACATCAATGCACATAAATATGGACATTATACACACAGCGACTGGAAGTGTATTGACAAAATATTTGAGAGAGCAAGAACAAAATTGAGCGCTACTCAAGTCAGCGAGTCAACATTTGATGGCACACAGACGTGGGTTTTTTTAAGAGCCGAACCGGATTTGTGGACAGAGTCGTGAGGGCGGAAACCGTGTAGCAATCCGGATCCACTGAGCACAGAATGAGAATGTTCATATTCAGTTTGAGCCTGGAGTGAAGAGACATCCCGTTAGAATCTTCCTTAATGTCAAAGTTCAAGCTGAGACGGTGGAGTTTTCCACCACCGGATGGGGACAGAGAGCAGTATTTGGTGTCTGTGCTATCTTAAATTGCGTTGACACTAAATGACTAAAGTCAAACTCAGTTTGTTGGTTTTATGATTTAGTTTTTAAGCCATTATGTGTCGGAATAATTCAAAATTTAGCTACTCGCCAAACATCATTGTGGCTGTGTTAGCTTTGTGTTAGCTTCTCATTGAAGAGAAAAGGGTTAGAAGCACTTTAAGTTAAACAGTTATGCAAATAGGTTTATCATCATTTATGAGGGATAGTTCACACAAGAAATGGTGATTAAAATGTCGCTCGCCGTTGCTAAAGCTGATGACGTCCTTAAATGTCTTGTTTGGTCCACGACATGTTCAGTTCACTGTCATAGAGAAAAGAAAAGAAAAGAAAAGAAAAGAAAAGAAAAGAAAAGAAAAGAAAAGAAAAATCACATATAGTTAAAAGTTACTCAAACAGATTAAATAATTCATTGTTGAGGTTCGATACTCACAGATGAACTTGCAGAACACTGATTGGTCTGAGAGAATCGGAGCAGCCGGCGATGTCTGCGCCCAGATGTAGGATTTTCCAAACTTTTTTCCCAGCAGTCTTTTGTCCTGCTGCCTGCAGCCTTTTCTCAAGTAATGCGTGTCTCCTTGTTGTAACAAACAACCACATGCTGAGTAGAAAGAACATGAAACTTTCAACATCTTCCGTCGGGTGCGAGCGAGTTTGTGGTTGAGCGAGTGAAGGAGTGGGCGGCAGAAAAGTGAAGGTGAACGCAGGTAAAGCAGAGGATTAGGTGAGCAGTAAGATATCAATCTGAAAGTTAATGTACGTTAGAATCTGTTTATAACGAGTGCAGCTCCTCGAGACTCAGAAAAGTCTCTTGATTCCCCAACTTCTGGAAAAGTGTTTCAGACAGAGTAACAACACCACCGAACGTGGCTAAAGAGGCAAGCCACCACTTCTTTGACGTAACTTCGTTTAATTCTGAAGTGAACACTGATTGCACAGTGTAATGGCTGTGGTGAAAGGACACCATCAACCTGGGCGGGATTTTTTTATGGAAGCCCGTTTGTGCCAGTTAGAGAAAAAAAAAAATTATGAAAAAATCAGCCTTGATTAAAAAGAAATATTCCGATGGTAAGTCATAAATATGAGACAGAAGAAAAAATAAAAAAACAGGATAAAATGTCATAATTTTGATTTTGAAACAGATAATTATGGGTTAAAAAGTCAATGTTACCAGATAAATGGTCCTAATTGTGAGAATAAAGTTGTAATTATGAGATAAGGTAAAATTGAGAGACGATAAAAGGTTGACATAATTCAATAGATAATTGTGAAATAAAAGGAGAGAAATCTGAAACTATTTGAATAAAAAGTCAAAATCGTGAGATAAATGTTGATTTATTTCTGATCATTTTCACAATAAAGACAGTAAACATGACTTTAATCGCATAATTTCAAATTTTAAACTCTTGATTATGACTTTTTAATCGCATGATTTCGACTTTTCATGTCATAATAATGACTTGAAGCCTCATTTTCATCTCATTTTGTTTCTTTAACGGGTGAAAATGGACTGCGGAATGCGTCAAAGTGTGTTTTTCCACTCTAAGCGTTGGCAGGGAAACGGCGAGCGAGCAGACTCATAAACCCGCTGCTCTTACAAACCTGTGCCCGTGTGCTCTGAATGTTGACCCGCGGGCCGAGCCTCGCGCCTCGGAATTTGTTTTGCGCTCCCCTTCGAATCTGTTATCGTCGGTGTGCCTCGCGCACTCGCGCACGCTCGCGCGCTGTGAAAATATCCATACAAATATCCTGGCACACGAAGCACACAGCGGCGCCTCATAAGTATGCACACGCATGTAGCTCCGTCTGAAAATCATTACAATGGAGATCGTGGGGATGGGAGAGCAGAGTGGACTGAGCAACTACACACTCCGCACATCCCTCACTTGCTCAGGTGTAGAGTGTGTGGCTTTACTTATGGAGCTGTACTCTCTCCCCCCCCCCAGACAAACAAAATAAAACATCCGGAGATTTCTCCGTAATGCTGATGAATCAGTATCCCGCAGCCGAAGAAGATGACTCCGGCTTTATCTATCGATCACACACACCGGCGCACACATCTCTCCCTGCGCACGCTCGTTTATGTTACTTTGTGTCTCGAGACTTCCCTCTCTCCGTGTTTTTTTTTTTTATTTTGTTTTGTTTCCCTCTCCGCTGTCATCTCGTCCATCCCTCTCCTGTTCATTAAACAGTCACGAGCCGCGCGTCGCTCCGTTAACAAACCCGCAAACGTCCCTTCCTTGGCGCCAGCGATTCTTTCCCTCTCATGTCCTCCTGCTCTCTCCCTCTCTCCTTCTTCCGCCCTCTCTCCGCCTGCGTCTCGGCCTCTTGCGGTGTTCATTTATCTGCCGTGTCGCGGCGCCGCTGTGATCCGTCTCTATTAGTTTTGCCCCGGGCTGACTGGCCGGGGCCCACAGGCTGCTGGCCACCTCCCTCTTATATTTTTCTCTTTCACCTGTTGGAAAAAGTTTGCGCAGGACTTAATTTAGCTGCGAGATTCAGGGCAGGCAGGCTGGCTGACTGACACACTGATGCTTTGGGGAATAAAAAAAAAACCCAAAGCAGCCTAAAGAGTAGCTGACAGTTATTCATGAGCGCAAAAGAAAAATGGCTCGGAGCTGTTTTTGCGGCGCCCTGCAGCGTCTAGGGTGCCTAATAAGTGGCCGTCACCTCATTGAATTAACTTCCTCATCTGTTGTTTGTTGTCTGGGGCTGTATAGTTTATCACACATGTCCGAAAATATTGAAAAACGACTCTTGAAATTTCAAACTTAACAACAACATTATGTAGAAAGTGTCAAATTGACACCACTGTCTTAAATGCAGAGCCCAGGACTGTCACAATTTGTCAGATGTAATGTAGAAACAAAACTCACTCACATCATGACAATGTGATGTGTTGAAAACTTGTATCTTGATGTAAACAAGGATGCAACGCTGTGGTCCTACCATCTGACTGAAGTTACATAGTGCAGAAACAAGTGATAGGAGGGCAGAGTGGCGGAGACAGAGACACTGTGACAGCAACGTGATTGTGAAGCTGTTATTTTAAGGTTAAAAGTTACATAATGTTGCTTTAAAGTCCATGGTGACATCTCCAGGTATCCTGTTTTGTTGGGCCAACTCGCAAATATTCAGTTTACTCTCATTGAAGAAGAATAAAACAATGAAATATCACCATTTTAAAAGCCAGAACCAGAGAGTTCGGCTCATTTGTGTTCAAGAAAATGACTCGAATCATCTTGAGATGGCTGCTAATTAGATTAATGTCAGTTAACTCTTATACACAACACAATAATTACAAACGTGTCAACACTTTAAATGAGATCTTTTCCTCTCTGCTGTGGCCATGCTAAACAGACGTTTTTCAAAATCTGCCCCTCGGGCGGGTGTTTTTTCTTTAACAAAAAGGTCCTCCTCTGTTTGGATCCTCTCCATAATGTTGTCAGACACCTAAAAGAACAGTCTGAGCCCGTCGGTGGTGAAAACAAGCACTTTAATTGGGCGTTCTTTGAAGGTGCACAGTTGCCCCCCAGGGGATAAAGCTGCAGTCGGCTGCGCCAATTTCAAAAATAGTTTTCCCCATTAGTCACTTAGACACAGATCGTGGGAAGACAGGGTTCAGGTTGATTAACACAGAAGTTACCCTCTAACCAAGTGTGTATTATTGTAAACATGACCACAAATATTATTTATATATATATAGATATATATATATATCTATATATATATATT
>OMLP01016125.1:0-18135 GCA_900302685.1 Spondyliosoma cantharus
GACGCACGTCTTGTTCTGGCAGCTGCCTCCGTCAGGGTCGCTGCAGTTGGCCGGGCAGACGGGGACGTCGCAGGCTTCCCCCTTCCAGGCGCCATTGCAATCGCAGTACACCGAACCAGTGGCGTTCCCCACGCGACACTCGCCGCGGCCCGAGCAGTTGTTGGGACACGTATTCACCCTGCGAGGGAGGAAGCGGAGAGAGAGAAACCAGGATTCAGGATACAGACTCTGAATAAAACATCAGGAACACCTCACATCGACTGAGTTACATCTGCTTTTGTGTCGGCAGCGCCTCAGCTGTCTCCAGGCCTAAAGATAATATATGCAACGTATCCCCTTCAGACAGCATATGGTGTTGTTATTGGCATCGTCGTCCCTCATCGAGTGGTCAGACGCCTGCCTCGACACTTGTCACTCATCTCAGGAGGGCCGCTGCACTCGAGCAGCGTCGAGCTACAGGCTGAGGCAACCGGCAGACATAAAGTCACAACAGGCACAGAGGAGCAGATGGTTGAACGCAGGCAATCTGCAGTGAAACTGCACTACTGACGCTCTCAACAGGGCCTTTCGGTTGTACATTTAGCTTTCCTGTTAGCATGTTTCGTGCCAACAATCAAACCTCGTCTTGTTGGAGTCAAACCTCGAACGTGATTCTGCCAGAATCAGAGCAAGCTACTCTTTCTACTGACAGGATGTCTCGTGTCCGCTGTAGATAAACTATAAATCTGTTGAGAAATCATTAAAAACAGCTGATGATCTTCAAACGTTGACTCCTTCCTCAGTGTCACCAGTGTGTCATGTGTCAGTACAAACAGGAAGCGTCTTTGTAGCAGTTCACTGACAGCAGCTTTCCACAGTCGGACTGTGATTGATGCATTTTGGCACATGTGTTGCTTCTTTCCAGGGAAAAGTACATCGATTTATTCGTTTGTTTCATCAATACAACAAAATACCACGACGAGCAGCTGTATACAGTAAACACTTAGCATGCAGGGTGGAAGTGGGACACAGCAGCTGTACTGTTTGATTTCAAAGTGTTATTTCCTTTAAATGGCTGAGCACTTGCTGTTTTAAAAAGGGATGATGCCATCGAGTTAGATTATATTGTAAAGAAGGCAGAGATCTTAACGGCCGATATCTCTAGCGGTGAAGCGTCCCTTTAATAAACTCTGCAAGGTGTACTTCCTGTTTTCAATCATTTGTACGTGTCAGAATTGATTTCAAAAGCTGTTCCCTTGATCGTTTGAATGTGACAGGATGAGCTAAACCCAGCTGAGCCTGACAGAGACAGAGCTCATGGGAAACGCTGTTAGAAATGGAAACCTTGACTCATAACTTCCCCTTCGTTTAAAAAAAAAAAGTATATATGTTTTTTTTTACTATTATAGCTGCAAGTGATTAATCGGTTAGTTGTCAACTTCTTAATTTAGCACCGACTAGCTTGATAATCAATTAATCGAGTCTGTTTTTAAGCGAGAAATTCAAAATTCTCTGATTCAAGCTTCTTAAATGTGAATATTTTCTGGTTTCTTTCCTCTGTGACGCCAAACTGAACATCTGAGATGTGAAACTAAACGAGACATTTCCTGAGAGCTTCTTAACCAAACAACTTATCGGTCAGTCATCAGATTAATCGACGATGTGATAATCGTTGGCTGCAGCCCTCATTCATATCTTTCTGGCTTCTGGTGAGCATTTACAGCAGCAGCGCATCGTATTGAGGGCTGAGTCGAAGTAAACAACCGTGTTTGTGTTCAAGGTAATGAAGGAACATGTCACCCAGCCCCGTGTGACTCACTAATGTGACTTTAATAGTGTTTGGTGAACAGAGGAGCTCTATGGCACAGAGGAATCGGATGAACCAGGCGGCGGCTACACAGACAACACCTGTCAGTGGATCGGCTCATCGTTGGTTTTGGTCTTTTTATGGAATCTGCCGGCCATCGAAAAGCACTGCAAACTGTGTACAAGATGTCCCGGGTGTATTGATAATAAGATAATATCGTATCGTATCTAGCGTCTGAAGGGGAGCTGTTGGTTTTCCCTCCCTGAAGATAAACATGCTCGGGGAGCGACAGAGGCGACACAAAAGGGCCTCTCATCATCCTTTCATGTTTCCTTCAGCCGCCTGGTGGTTTGATGTGTTTCGGCTCCTTCACCTCTCCCACACCAAAGACAGAGGGGGGCCCGAGGGCACCTCGCTTTCATCCAACTCTCTGTTTCTCAGCCCAACTTCAAGACCATCGCTATGGCGACGGTTCCAATGAGCGAGAGGAAAAAAAGAGGCGGCGGTCCGTTGTGTCCTTTACAGATGTTTCCAAGAGACGAGCAGCACTCAGGTTCTGAGAATATTCTCCCTTTTTGTGGCAGCTTTTTAGGCAAAACACCAAAACACTTTTAATTTGATCATCTGTGGGCATCAGGCCTCGCTTTGATATCTGGATGTGATACATATAAGAGGACTGATTGATTTTTATCAGTGTAGCTGGATGGAAATTAATACGTTATCTGTGTTTTTCCAAGTGTATTATGATGGAATAACTTGGTCCCAACTGGAAAAGACATCATTCAGGAAATGGACGACAGACGGGCGGAGCGTCGGTCGTCAATCTTGTGTTCAGAAAACAAAAAAACTTGGAGGAGATACAAGTTAAATCTCAACCTCAAATCAAACTGAAGAAGATATAAACATGCGTGTCTGTAATGGCTTTTGCAGAAGCGGGTTGGACACAAAGGTTCACCAAGAATGTGGATTCACGTGTCCGTGATAATACGAATCAATAATAAATCATCTGATCGTGTCAAACATTAAACTTTGGCCACACTCATTTACAGCACCGATGTTGTGATTCAGCCCAGCGGCTTGTTGAAAGTGATTTATCTTTCATGTGTTTACAAGAATCCAACACTCGTGTGGCGTAGCAACGGAACCAGCATACAGTGGGGTTTTTTTTTTTTTTTTCCACACTTGTCCCACAAATGGTAGGATGGAGCTGAAGCACCACACAGTTACCCTGCAGTGGAGTGTCATTACTGGGCTGTAACCAAAATGGGTCAGCTAAATGCACGGTACATGGAAAACTAGAGTGGATGAGTGCATCGCTTGTTTAAAGCTGAAGTAATGATAGTGTCTGGAAAAGAGAGGCAGTTATAATTCAAATGTTACCATCCATTTCATATCTTTAAGGCTTTTATTTTGAAAAACTGGTGTCCAGTTTTCACCACCTGATATTGAAAAGTCAATAAAAATGTCTAAACCCTAAATAACCTGTTGGAAATACACGTGGAATTTATTATTTTTTTTTTTACAACCAATCCCAGCAGATGGTTTTCAACTGAAAATCTATATTTCATAACAATACTTAAATCCTTAAAGGGTTTCTGTGGCCCATCTGTGTTGTGCTGGAAGCTGGTTTATGTTAGCGGCTGCTACTGTTGCTCTCTGATAGTGAAGTGGAGGGAGGCGCTGAGACGAGGTTCTGGAGAACGTGCAAAGTCCGAAGTCCAGCAGCATTGAACAACTTAAACAAAGCGTCCACAGGCGTGTAGAGCCGACCGAGAGAGACTGGAACGGCGGAGTTCAGTATTCAATAAAATACAACTAGAATCCCAGTCTTTGCTTCCCTATTGTGTTGACGTCTACGACAGCACACCACAGTGTGTCTGACTGGTAGCTGATGTGTTAATGATGCAACAAAACACACACACTGCAGCCAACGGTCAGCGGCGGCGGCCTGACACGATCCTCTAAATGCTGTCAACCAGCCGTGCCGGCGCTCGGGCTGAATCATGCAGAAAAGCGATAGCTTCGTATGCGTCATCTCGTCCTAAGGAAAGGGTGTGAAGTGGGCCCTTCACCTAAATAAATCTCAACAGCCAGTAAAACAGAAATGATTTGTGCCGAGGCTCTAATCTCGGGTCTCTCCATCAAAGTATTTGTCATTTGGCAGATCCTTTCTTCCAGTGACTGACACCATCCCGAATGTATGCGCGGACCCCGAGAGATGCAAAAACCCTGAGGCCTGGCAGCTGCACACACAGCTGTAGAGGATTACGAGCAACTCGATATGCAGAAGCTGCCGTACCAGCAACGATTTTAAAATAAAGGAAAGGCCTGACAGTATCATTAAAAGACAAGTGACCACATTTCATTTTCCATTTTACGTTGAGTGGAGTGGAGCCTTCTGGAAGACGCTTTGACAAAACTTTAGAGGTTTGTTTCACTTCAAAAAACTGAATATTTCCTCCACATTCCTTAACGCCGTGCTTCTCTCACCTGTAGGAAATGTTGAAGCCGGTCAGGTTGTAGGCAGCGTCACTGAAGAAGTGCAGCAGGGCGTAGCCGGACTGAGACACCACCTCGGGGACTGTCTCGTTCCCGTAACGCTCGGGAACAATTAGACCACTGAAACAACACCACAAAAGTCAAATTTAACATATTTCTATTACCCGTTATGCATGTTTTACTTGTAAGCTGACATGGTGGTTGAAGGTCAGACTCAGAGTCTTTCCTGCTCTGAAAACAAGATACTTTGCAATATTAGAAAATAGAGAGGAAGCAGATACGGCTTCGGGAGATCCGGTCCACACAGAGGCTACCTGACGTACCTGAAAGCAGCGAGGAGGGGGGCGTAGATGGAGTCGCCGTCGTACACGTAGAGGTGGTCCCAGCTGCATTCGGTGGCAAAGTGGTTGAACCGTAATCGGAGGATTGTGTTGGGCCTGGAAAACGCACACAGAGGAAGACCGTGAGACATGCTATAATAGCTCTGCTTCGATTTAATACCATCTAACAGCTGTAACACAAGTCTACGTTTGCCATCGCTGCATCAGAATCAGCTCACGTCTCAGGTTGTTGATGCATCGATGCCCATTTTTTGAACTCGCCGTACACAGGCCGAACTTGTGACACACTTGATTTGATCCCATGTTGGTGCAACAAGCAGCCTTTTGTAGCTATGACAGCACTTACAGTCCAAAATTATTATTTAATTACAACCGTGACGTGGACTTCCCACAAAACTGCCAAGACAGAAAACTGGAATGACGTCCGCCTTCCTCCCTGCTCGCATGAAGGTCACGAGGCAAAAAAAATAAAAAATGATGTGTTTATTTGAATCTGTGCTACCTTTATATGTTTGGGATAAACAGTTGAGTCTCAAAGATCAACTGCCACAGAAGTGATCCAGAGTACTCTGGGTTGCAATAGCGTCAAATTCACATTGTGAAATTGACTTTTCGCTGCAAATGTGACGCTCAAAATAACTGATCCACCATTTTACAGCCGCTTCTTTTCACAATGAACACTGGGAAAAGAGTATTTCTAGGCCCGAGTGCATCATGTGGAAATGTAATTACACAGTCTGGCCACTGTGAAAGTTGTCTTCAAGGCACGGAGCTCTTACGGGCATCGTTTGCCGCATTAATTTAATATAAAAATCAACCGTTTTCCACCAAATTGTGTAGAATCCTAAAAAATTGCATTTCCACGCATTTCAAAAGAGCATTCACTAAACGTACAGCCACCAAGCTTATTCAACAACTGTAAGAAAATTAGACGACTCGTTCTCTCGTCTTCGCAGCTAACCAACATCGCTCGTTAAATAGGAAATATCAAACATATCCCTGCTCATTGGCTGGCGCCAGAGCTGCACACAGGTTTTTAAAGTTAATCTATCACCCACTTTTCAGACAGTTAAATGTAGATAATTAACCAGGTAACTTGGTAGGAACCGTCTCCACCTGCAGCAAAACTTTACTAGCGTTGCCGTGGCGGCTTCTTCCCATCACAGTTTTATTTTTGCACGCAAATTACCAGAAATCCAACTGACCCAACATCCATTAAATCAAGAGAATTTTAATGGCACGTAGCAGCCGTACCGCAAATCAAATTAGCTGTTAAAGTGGTCGATAAAGTCGCATTGCATCACGTCACAAAGACAGTTGGTGACGCTTTACCATGTTTTTACAGCAGACGGCGAAACAGGGGAAAAACCAAGATTGGAATCAGTGTTTAATTGACGACATTCATGAGATGTGTGCGTCTCTGTGCTTTAAATCTAGTTATCATATTAAAAATGAAGTCGTTCATAAGATGGGGGAAGAAGCACAAAGGCCACATTTAGTGGATCTATAATGAAGGCACAGGACGTACAGGAAGTTATGAATAGCCATAGCTCTCCACATTTTTATTTTATCAGAGTGACGCGCTTCTTCTTCTTCTTCTTCTACTTCCTCTTCTTCCCTCAAGCAGAGGAAGCAGTAACAGTAAATAAACTGAGGGATGGCAGCGGCCGGGGGGTCTGATTAGAAGAAGAAGAAGGCTTGTGACCAGTAATTTAGGAATCAAAAAATACGAGCGAGGAGATCTGACAAAGAAACGTCTCATGTCTCAAGAGCACATTCCGCCGCCTCTTCAGTCACTTCAGGCCACCGCAGACCGATTCCACGCACTTAACTGCGGAGAAAGCACAGAGTTTGATGCATATAGCGCGCGTGTCGCTGCATTAACCTCTTGTTAAGAGCCGGCTCAGGGTCTCAAGACGGCATATAAAAGCGCCATTAGCGTGTAATGGAAGCGCTGGGCGACGGCGCGGCCTGGTGATTAGAGAAACCATCGAGGAAGAGGAAGGTCAGGAGTTCAACACCCTGGGAACATCTACACGTCCTGTCGCAGGGAACACGAGTGTGACCTCCTGAGCCCCCGACCGAGTCATCCACGGTTAATCCACCACACCACCAGAGAGAGTGAGAGCTGGCTACATGCCTAAAATGCAAATGTAATCAAAGAGTTTATGGTCGGGATGAGCTGACAGCCAAAAAAAAAAAAAAAGTGAAGAATCATGGCTCTAAATCAATAGTGTAGCGAGGTAATGCTGACTAAAACAACACAGAGGGAGTATTGAATTTCTCACAGTTACTTTGCCATTCATCCTTCATCCATCATCTTCTGGATACTGTAAATTACTAATGTTGGATAA
This sequence comes from Spondyliosoma cantharus, assembly GCA_900302685.1. Classification (NCBI taxonomy): domain Eukaryota; kingdom Metazoa; phylum Chordata; class Actinopteri; order Spariformes; family Sparidae; genus Spondyliosoma; species Spondyliosoma cantharus. The sequence continues at coordinate 6,981 of OMLP01016125.1, forward strand.
ATCTCTGAAGGGCTGCAGTGCAGGCTGTGTACATAACAGCCATAATGAGCACAGTTGAAATATTGAGTTGCGGCGCTCGTTTTTTTTTTTTTTTTACAATTCATCTCTGAAATGTCTCAAGGCTTTTTGCCTTTTTTCCCTCTGAATGACAGAAGCCGCTTGAATGCAGTCAATAATAAAAGTGTTTGTTCGTGTTGTGTTTCTTAAAGAACAGATGTGTAGGTGGGTTTTTTTTTTTCCCCAGGACGATGTTTGCCCAAAAGATCGATTCATATTACTTAAAAACGACTTAAAAATGTGCACAACACGATCGACCTCAGGTTTTTACGAGCAGTCTATTGCAAACGCCGCCGTCATCAGACAATACTGAGCTCCTAACAGTATTTCGAGTACTGTTTAGGACGAGACACGCTCACAACGAAGGCATTTCTGGTGTTGTTGCATCTGTAACTCTACTTACTGTCCCTCTATCAGCCACGTGCACTTGGTCTTGTACTTGTAGTTTCCCGGACCGTCAGTCAGATATCCAGAGGGCCCCGTCAACCTGAGAGGAAAAGAAGAAGAGCGGAGGTTTTTTTATTTATTTAAAACAATCCTGACCGGATGCTGCAGGTACAACTGTTGGTACGTCTGAATCTCCCACGAGACGCAGCTCCAGGGGCGGCGGCGCACGTCCTTGAACCGGTCCACCACTGGAGTATCAGATAGAACAACTATTAAATGGATTTCCATGAAATTTGTTTCAGAGCTTCACATCCTCCTCAGGATGAACAGACGCTCCCCCTCTCTTCTACTGTCATCATCAGATCCAGTCGTCTAATGCCTTGATTCACGACCAAATACCTGCAAAACTAACAGCATTCTCGACTTCAGCTTTACTTTGTGTTTAGTGCCAATAATTAATGGTTAGCATGCTGACATTTGCATTTTATTCAAAGCAGCACTGTGCCCGACAGAAGCGACGCAGAGCTGCTAGCGTGGCAACAGACTCGTGTTATTTGATATGAATCGGTCCTTTATCATGCAAAAGTGATTCCGAGGAGAGACGTTTCTACATCACCGTCGCGTCGGTGTCGCTGGGCTGTGGTCAGACAAAGCTGAACACATTAAAATGATTACGACGCACGTAATGAGCCAGCGGCAGAGCAGGTGAACGCCAACTTCTGACACTTCACTTCGCGCAGCAAACGGGGGGGACAGCAGAGGAGCTGTGAATGATTAAACCTCGCAGCAAATTATTATCCGAGGCAGACACCTTCGACGGGCAGCTGGCCGCAAACACTCTAATAGTACAGTTCGGCGCCCGGGCCCCTGTTATTGCCTGATCAATTCCAGCTTGATGACACAGCAGCAGCAGCAGCAGAGAGGAGCTGAATTACACAGGGGACACTTAGCTGCAGTCAGAGAGATTGTATCATTACTGATGTAGGTCTCAGGGTGCGATGACTCCGCTAACACACCCAGTCTCAGGGCTTGTTTCCAAAACAGTCTCGCACAGACTAAAGTCTACTTAGAAAGCAGCGGAGAAGGCGCTCCTCCCTGCTCGGCTACAGTTAATGATCTCTGCACCGCAGTGAGAAACACATCCACCAAGACGGGCTCGACGTTTTGAGAATATATATACGAATATTTCTTGACTTAACAAGGAGTATTTTTATGTCAACCTGGTTTCTATGTACATCTTGTCGCTCCAAAAACAGGATGCTGCCCTTTCACAATTCGGCACGCCACAGATGAAATATGTTTTGCAACTGATGACATAAATCCTGCCCAGACCTTCTACGGGGTGATCCCCGTGGCGTTTTGTTTTTTATTTTATTTGCGGCTAGTGAGCTGCAACTTGTTGTTATTGAGAGCTTTAGCCTGCAGTCAGAGCTGCGGAGGTGCACGCCAACAGCCCCAGCTGTGTGGGCTGGCCGGTTCAATGTCCAAGGCCAAGGGTGTTGTTAATTTCACTTTACAGGCCAAACATATGACTCTGTATTGCAACAACTCTCTACTGTGCCATCTCTGCACTGGATGGAGAGTCGGTGTGACGGCAAATGAAGCGTTCAAAACACCGAAGCGGTTCATTTCTGGAGGGAAACTGAAATGTAATTCACGCCGCAAGTTCGAACGTATTGACACCGACAACCACACACGAGGCTTTGCTGGTTATAGCTGACTGTATAAGAGCGCAGTTTCACCCAACCTTTCCAACCAGGCAGGTCTCGGCGGTTAGCTAACGAGTACACTAACGCTGTAATTACAGATCTCTCGGCGCTGATACAGCCGAGGCCTGCAGGGACTCTCAGCTCTCCCAGCTAGCAGAAAAACAGAGCTCCCTCGGAGGATGAGAGGCTCCAGACTCTCCAGCACAGCACAATGTAACCTGCTGCACGCTACAAAACACACTCCACCACTAGTACGTACTAATGTGATACCAATATCCCTCTGGAACGGCATGAAATTATCAAAAAAAAAAAAAAAAAGCAGTTTTAAAGCTAGAATTCATGCATGCAGTCGTGCATATCTTGAACCCCAAGAAGCAAAGGCACAAATCCCAGCAGGGGCAGAGAGGACACGACCCACTGATGCTGGGAACAAAACCATTTACCTGCACCGTTAACAGAACTGAAGCACATAAACGAGACATTACTGACGGCAATCTGTACCTGAAGCATATATGGAACCAAAATGGGAACTAGACAAAAACCTCATGCTAAAAAAAAAACAACCACACCAGTTCCCATCAACTAAAACCAAAATTTACTGTCAACGACTGACAGTTTCTTCCTGTGTTGATGCAAATTTCAAGTCATTTACTACATTCATCACTGGATAATCATCATTTAAAGCGTATAAAACAAAAGTCTTTCCTGGTAGAGAGCTGTATTTTTGAATGTGATTAAAAAAAACGTGTAAAATTATATAATTTTGTTACTCAAGATTGCAGCTCCAGCTTGAACATGGTGGTAGCCGATTCATCTTAATGGAGATTGACGGTGCCACGACGAAAAGAAGGCTTCTTATTTCCAGTGTGGTCGGACAACAAGTCACACGAAATATCTGATACGACCACACCAAAAGTTGCTCTAGTGTTTAAAAAAAAAAAATATAATGACAAAGTAAAGTTACTAGAAACAAAAGTTTCCCTGGAACATCTGACATCATAAGGTCAAGGGCACAGTTTATGTGAGCTGGACTTAACGAGCTAAAAACGTATAAAACCAGCACGAAATAGAAGGATCTAACAAATATCTGTGATGTCAAGCTAAACACAAGAGGTCCAAAGCGTCCTGAGATACAGAACAAGCCGGCAGGTGTCCGTACTTGCTGTCGCTACGCAAACACCGACGGTGACATTGACGGTGACGCCCGTCAACCTTCTAACGCAAACAGCATCCCTGCCGCAGAGCCGAGTGGCCTGCAAATGGCAAAGTGTTTGCAGCATGAGAGCAGAGCAAACACGATCTCTCATTGGAAGGCGACAACAGACCGGAGGGGAGAGGAGCACGCTCAGATCGAGTAAATGCTACGAGAGCGAGCGAGCGAGCTTTCTCCCCCTCAGACTGCCTGAGCGGACACTCAGCGAGCTGCTGATATGAGTTTTAAAATCAATTAGGGAATATTTTAGCAGAAAATTTACACTTTTATTATGAATGCTGCCTCCCAATGCAACTCAGGGCGGCGCACTTTATTTAATGATTTCACATAATTTGTGAGATGTCAGCGGAAAGAATCTAATATCAAACAGTTTCTGAGGGATGCTGTGATTTCCTCAATCAAGCAGACCCATCAGGAGCTGCTCACGTGGAGTTTAAAGTCAAAGTCTGGTCGGAAACAAGATGATGAAATAAACACACGCCATCGATCCTCGGTAACGTCGCCATGTCACCACATTTAAAGGAACAGTTCACCCAGAAATTAAAGCTCTGGTGAAGTTGTGTCGCCAACAAAACATTTCTGGAGCTTCTCAGCGAAACAGGGTTACAGCATTCGCCTCAACAACTCAAGTATCTTGTATTGAAATCATAAAATACCTTCCACTGTTTTTAAAGCCCAATGCTTTGCTGTAGCAGCTAAGCTAAAAACGTTAGCATGAATCCTGTCTGAAGCACTTTCAGGGTGTAAAATAACATCTTTTCAACTCAACTTGGCTTCTGGAGACTTGGATTTCGTCAGTCGTTTAGACGAAAGCTGCAACGCCGTTTTGCTGTGAAGCTCCATAAACGCCATGTGGACTCCAAGCTTCAATTCTGGGTGAACTAATCCTTTAAATGTTTTTGGCACAGGGACATTCCCGAGCACATGTTTATCACAGCACCTTGTGCTTCTACCACACTCGACCCTAAACTCCTCCAACCAACTCCTGATGGGTTAAGTGAGTAGATAATGACTGAACTTTCATCTTTCGAGATACGTTTGGTGACATGAGACGCTATGAAGTTGCGCGGCAGCCGCAGACAAGGCGAGGCGAGCTGTGAACTGGAAAAGACCGGCAACAAATCAACAAAGAGCGTGCGCCCCAAACAAGCTTATGAAGCTATAAGTCAGTTATATTACGTTATAAATATTTAATAGATTTTTAGCTGTTTTCCAACTTTCTGTGCTTTCACCCTTCGACTTTTGCCTGAGTTACTGTTGCACTTTAATGAAAGCTTTCTAATGTACTAATTTTCCCTTTCAACAGCTGTTACTGCGCATTCACCTCATCACCTCATCTGCACTAACAGAACTGGGTCCTGTGATACCCGGCACCTCACACGGCGGTGTTTCTGCACACAAAATCATCGAGTAAAACTCGCTGAACTTCGTCTATGACTCTGGGACAAATTTCGGCGCCTCTGCATCAGTCGGCTGGAAAAGGAATAAATCAGATGTTCAGCAGTGGGGACCATTAGATCCTCTGCAGACGGGTTGATCGGCTCAGCTGGGCCTTTATATGTGAGGGGAGGTCAGCTCGCTAACAGGTTCCAGAGAGCCTGAGGACGGATGGGGACTAATACTCAGACGGCGCTGAAAGACGGCAACAAAAACGCACTACGAAGCGGCCGTTTCTCTCAGAAGGAGCGGACGAATGCATCAGCAGAGCGTCGGTAGAAAAGATGCCGTTTAAAATCCGAGTGTGCCATTTCAAGAACGTTGAGACGAGTCAAGATTAGAACTGCAGCTGTCTAAATTCACTGGGGAAAGGGATCCTTCCTCTGTGGCTCTTTCGGTTTCTTCTGGGGAGTTTTTCCTTCTGAATCGGAGGATCTAAGGAGACAGGAAGTTGTTCACTGTACAGATTATAAAGCCCCCCCCCCCGAGGGAATGTGACTGTAATTTGGGTTTCATAAATAAACCTGATGTGGTGTGATTGTAGTCGGAGGAAAAATCCAATACTTTACCAACACTGTATATAAATCCTTAGCACTTCTAGTCAGAGAGGTCTTGTGTAGTTTGTCCCAACAACATTTCTTGGTTGGCTTTTTGTTTTCAACAGCTGCTGTATTTTGAAGTAGGAATAACATAGCAGAAAAATAATAAAGAAAAAAATAGACAAAAAGTCAGGTCAAAGTTCAGTTTTAGTCAAAATGAAGCCTTCATCTGCAGGTGTTACCCCTAAAACTGGTTAATTGCTGCATCCCCATTTGAGATTGTGCATGATTCAATTCACGTGAGGACATGAACATCCACCGTAGTAAAGACACAGGAAGCTCGCTCATAACTGCGATACCACAAAAAAAAAATAATAATCAAAGCTGCTTCCTGTACTACAAAAAGCATTTCTCTGGGAGTTTGCACCAAGAAGCACAAGGCTGGCTTTTGTAGCAACCGTCTAAATCAGTGTGAATATCAGATAAAAGGTTGAGGCTTATGACATCAACTTTACAAGCAGCTGTTAAGACTACAGCAGACCACATAAAGAAAGATGCTCACAGCAATATAGATGTTGTCGTTTTGATGTCTGCAAGCCAGCAGACAGTTCGGTTCAACAACCGATTCTCTCCAGACACGCAGCTGTTGGACTGAACCACTGGCTGGACTTCTGCTGTACAAAATGTTATTAAAAAAAGGTCAGTCGACGCACGCGGGAGAATACATTTCTCGCGTTCCTCCGGTCGGCCCATTCAGATGGTTTTATTACCCCGAGTGCCGAGGAAATCCGTCTGACATTTCTGCCTCAATCCGGGGGTTCAATGAGTTTCATCTCTGGTTCTAAGAGCGTCGAACATTTACATGCAGATGATCCCCGGTGGTCTGCAAATTTCCAAATTATCAAAATCTGACCGTCACTTTTACAGCAAAAGTATATCAGTTCCAAATATCTGTCACTGGTGTGCTCGACACTGATAATTGGCACAGTCATCATCCCCGATTGGTCCCCAATTTAACATTTATTATCAGTCAAATATCCGCATTAATATTACGATATCAATGTCAACCAGCTCCTCACTGAGTCCCCTGGCAAAGAGTCACACACTTGATTACACAGAATCACAAGTTCAAAAAAAAAAAATCCGCCGATTAAAATAAAAACCTTAAATTTTAATGGCGTGAAAACAACAGAACACACTGGTCTGTCTTTGTCGTCCCCCCCCCTTCCCTCCTTCTTCATGTTGGTTTTGGCCCTCATGGCTAGTTCGGGACTCCATCTTGGCACGACCCTGCCACAGAGAGCTGCTTCTTACCAGCATTCAGCCGACCTTGTATGGCAGCATTGTCTGTATGCTAAACACGGCCTCAGACCACAGGCTTCTCCTCCGAAAAAACTATCAGCTCTTTGACCGCGTTAACAAAACAACACAGCCTCGATTCCACAATGCCGGATCACAGAGCAGAAAGTTTACCGCTCCATTTCGTGATTAGCCTGGCGGGAATGGGGTGGTGGTGGGGGGGGGGTGAAGGAGCTGCGACATCATCACTGGTCCTGCTGTGCAGTGTGGTGCAGCAGTGATAAACATTGTACAGTAAGTCAGGCTTTGTTTCAGTGAAGCTTCAGAGTGTCACTCGTACAGCAGGCGAGCGGCGACCGAAACAGACTATTAAAATCTCTGCTGCTTTTAAAGAGTAGCTGGACGAGAACTTCGAGTTTAATAATCTCCGTGGGGACGTTCCTCCTCTTCATTTGGACCCGTGGTCAGTTCTAAAGCAGTGCCCGGCAGCTTTAACGGGACAGTGACTTGGTCAAGTGCAACAGCTGGAGGATGAGTAACATATGCACAAGAGGCTGCAATTATGGTCGACTGATATGAAGGGAAATATAATCAGATTGTGCTAATGGTCAGCTTGCTGGCGTCTGTACAGAATATGATCAGAAATAATTAGGATTATGGTTTGCTGTGTGCAACCGACAAACGGCGAACCTCAACGTTTCTGTCAATATCATGTCAAACTTCTCTCGTAGAGAAGTTGTGGAAACTCTGCTGGTGTTGTTCCTGTTGCACGAAGCAGCAAAAAGGTCGCAGCAGCGCGTGTTTGAGGTAATGCGAGGTCAGCGCTGGAACGAAGTGCGAATCAACTTACGTTTAGGACACTTTGGCGCGTAGAAAGAAGAAGCAGGAATGAAACCACCTGCAGCTACAGGGAGAAATAACTCTGACAATCAATTAAATGTAAAAGAAAATGACTTTTTAGACTTAATTAAATCAACTGGCTTGAACTCTGGGAATGAATTAGTTGTGATTTTCTGACAATTACATCCCTCAATAACTAAATCAGAGCAAAGGGAATCGGGGACAGCGAGGCCTTAAGCTCCACTTGACCCGAGCCCGGGACTTTTCATGCCGACAACTGTTACCCAGGATGCAGCTGGTGGGCCAGCGAGGACTTCCCACAGTGAAGTCAATTAATGCTCGAGTGCAACGAGCTCCCAGCGTCTCAAACCGCAACCAAGACGAGCAGCTCCATCCAGAGAGCACTCAACCCCGGCCCCTCTGAAACATTAGAAGCTCAGCAGCCATTCAGCCTCCATTTTACCTGTCCGGATGTGCTCCCGGCCGCGCTAATGTGCACATAGTTCCAAGCTTCCCCCTTCTCCTTGACGACCGCTGATATCAGTGGATGCAAAACGCCGCAGGCCTCCGAAACAGCTCTTGCTTTACGACCTGGCAGCCCTCGCCCCGAGCTGAGGCAGCGCGACGGTGAATATCAAATTTAAAAAGGAACAAAACACCCCGGATCTACTAAAAAAAAAACACTCAGCCGAGGCCAGACGATGGAGCACAGCCTGATGGGACGCATTCGAGCGAGCTCATCACATTATTAAAACAAGATCGGCTTGCTAACAACCAGCGATGAGAGGCAGCAGAAGTAAAACATTACTGATTGACTCAAACAAGGAGATTGTCTGAGGAGGAAATTTGCTTTTCTAATTAAATGCTTGCTTATGGGATCTTATCAGGATGTGCAAAAGGTCAGAATGATATAAAACAGGCCAAGCGTGCAGCGCTGCGAGGATCAAATCGATTAGTTGTCAACCGTCAAATAAATCAGCGGCTGATTTGATAATCGATCCGAGTCGTTTCTGAAGAAAGAAAAGACCGGAAAATCTCTGAATCCAGCTTCTTCAAACACGAGTTTGTTGCGTCTCTGTGAAAATAAACTGAATCTCTTTGTGGTTGTGGACAGAACAGCTAATCGATTAATCGAGAAAATAATCGACAGCGTCATCATCGTTGGACTGAGGCCGTCATCGGGTGCTGCAGGACCCGATCGCCTCACCAGAATATCATCATTCAAACTCCGGTACGGCGAAGTGACCCTCTAATGTGCACACGGGGCGAGAAGCGCGCCGCTGATTGCCTGAAAACTCTTAATAATTGACTTCTGACACCTTCCCCAACATGTACCGCGTTTGCCATTACAGTGAGCGCGGTGTCAATATCCTTTGTTTGAATTAGGGCAAAGCACCTACACAGAAAAGAAAAAAAAAAAAAAAAAAAGCCCACATTGATGTGTGCAGGAAGTGTGGTCACCTTCCTCCCACCTCTCAGATGTTTCCATGAGAGTCTGACCAGCAGCACTAACCCACAGTCGGACGGCTCGGGCTATAAAAACGCAGGGTGCCTTTTTTCCTTCCACGGGTTTCCAACACTTTGACCCCGAGCTGTCGTTACTGCCGTTTAGATAACACGATATCTGAACACTTCTGCGGGTCACACACACACCTTCCAGTCGCCTGGTTTTTAGAGCTGCCATGACAACTCCTGTGCTTCAAAGAGTCGTGTAAACGCCGAGCAGGTCTGGTAAAACAATGAAAGAAAAGGCTTTTATTTTTCGGACCGTGCGCTTTTTTTCTCCTCTCCCTGCCAACGCGTCGTCCTCACAAGCGCGGAGAGGAATCACCACCATCGCGATCCAACTGGAACATAAACACCTGGTCATAGCTTTAAGCACGGACAGGAAAACGAAAGGGATTAATGCCAAAATGATTAGCCGAGATTAAGAATGGTTTTCATCAATCATTTCACCACTTCTGCGGTTTCTTCGGGAGTAAAAACAGCAGATACTCTCTGGCTACAGCTCTTTAAAAAAAAATGGAAAACGTGCCATCTTTTCTCTGTTTCATGTCATCTTAAATAGAAACATCTTTGGGTTGAAGGCTGTCAGACAAAACAACACAATCACGACGACGTCTTCTTGGCCTCTGGGAAACTGCGCCGAGGGATTCCTCACAATCGTCTGACATTTTACAACCAACAGAAGAAACGTCAGTACGGATAGAGGAAAACGGCGCCGAGCGTAAAAGTTGTTCTTCTTGCTCCCACGGTCGAGTGTTTTGAGCAAACAGAGCAAGAAATCCTTTAAGCGCTAGTTTCTTTTTCCGGTCCTTTCAGCGGTTACTATCGTTGCTTAAGCTGAAAAGAAAGATTGAACATGATACCGGGCTGCTCAGAACCAGCTGGAGAGTCGGTGATATCGGATCCAGAGCCGTTTAATGTAAAGTGCAGAACATCTTCACTCCTGTTTATCAGCCCGACTGCAGCAGCGATCGACGGAAGATGACTTCCATCGTCGGGTGTTTGTGCACGTAACGTTTTTTAAAAAAAAAAAAAGGAGAGGAGAGCGAGAACCGGAGTCGCTGGTGAGTGCCGAGTTCAGTGAGAGTCGACCCGCGTTTAAAAAAAACACGGACGTAGGCGTGCCTTTTCTTTTCTTTACGCCATCTTACGTCTGACGCACAGTGAAGCAATCCGGCTGTTTGGGGGTCGAACAAACACTGCATGAGTAGCAGGAACGGAAAACAAAAGATCCGGCTGTCAAACCCGCTTCGCCGGCGGTAAACACAACATTACACAACCGCCACTTGTTGATGATAATCTACCTGCCGTGACTCAGGCGCAGATGTTGACACACAAGACTTCTTTTAAAGGCAAGTTTATCCTCTGACTCGGAAGTGGCGACGACGATCACTGGTAAACTTTTAGATTTCACAACGTTTCCTAGACATTTTTTTAGCCCAACGTATTATATCTTTAACTCCAAAAGAACCACCAGCATCCAGAACACACTTCCACAACCAGCGCACACACACTGAGAGTAAAGCAGGAGAGACGTTGTGTAAAATATTCCCGTTTTCATATATTCTGGAAGGGAAATGTGACATTTCAAGGATTTTAATTTGGTAATTACACAGTGAGATTTCTTCAGAAGCCCTGTACGGACACACATGAGAGATTCTGTTTATGTGTGCAGGGGATCTTTAAAATAGGTCCTGACCCAAAGTGGTGCCCCACAGTGATGCTGACACAGATTTGGGGGGGAAGTTGGTGACACTCAGGTTGAATATTGGTCAACATGCCTGTCATCAAAATCCCCTAAATGGCACAACAGCACCATGTGGGACATTTAAAGACGTTTAGTCGTATTATAACAGTAGAAATGAGCCTCGGCAGCAGCGGTAGTAGCCTGGTGGTAGTGATAGCACACCTGCCTCAGGTGAGCTCTGCTTGGTTTCCCCACTGACAAGCTGTGAATGATAAAACACTGAGCACACGTCAGGCTGCACACCTGAGTGACACCAGCAGCTTCCTCCAGCCCCCCGTGTGTGTTCACTGTACCTGAATCTCCCTCCGCAGTGCTGGCATTGGTCCCCGACCCAGCCGGGGAAGCACACACAGTTGCCAGTGGCCGTGTTGCACTGGCCGTTCATGCACGGTTTGTCGCACTCCTTCGCCTCGGTGGAACC
>OMLP01016126.1:0-18804 GCA_900302685.1 Spondyliosoma cantharus
GAGAGGGGGTCGGGGGGAGAACAGGGGAGGAGAGTCACTTCAGGAGGAAAGGAGCGTGAGGGAGATAGAGAGAGAGGAGGAGGAGGAGGAAGGTAGGAGAGGTGAGATGGGTGCGTTAGAGATGAGAGGATGAGAGATGGGGTTAAGCAGGACGGTTGGAGCTGTGTGAAGAGGAGAGAAAAACAACATTTAGGAGGAAGAGGAGGAGGAGGTGAGAGTCAGACATTCAGAAAGAGAGAGAGGGGTAAGGAGATAGAGAGAGACAGTCCTTTTAGGGGAGGGGGTAGCAAGTGAGAGGGGGCGGTGTCCAGAGCTGTAAGGGGGTGACAAAACAGGTAACCATGCGTTAGGATGGGACACAGTGGCAGGCAGGATCCATACACCTGTGACAACTGAGTGACAATTGATCAACACACACACACACGCACACACACACACACACAAGCATGCCCACACGCACGCGCACACACACGCGCACACACACACACACACGTGCACGCGTGCGCGCACACACACACACACACACGTAATCACTAAAAGCTGCTAACTGTTGCAGCTGTTGCCTTGTTAGCTCAGTTAGCCATGCAGCTAGTGGTCCAGACTGTGAGCTTGGAACACCAGAGCAGTTTCAGTGATTGGACTGCTAGCACAGGAGCTTTGCACCAGGATGGGCCGGGCTAGCTGGTTAGCATAGAAACTTCAGTAGATATCTCTTAAACATAATATGTAGAAGTTGTAGCGTCAAAATGGTTATGTCTTCACATTCTGTTGAACTAAAATCTTACATGTTGCACTTTCAAATTTGATCATGTTGTAGACAAAATAGTTCTTGTTGTCATGTTCTTCACTATCATGAGTTATTTTTAGATCTTGTATCTTTCAGCCTCCCTCCTAAATACACAGTCGAATCTGATTGGTCCGCTCACGCACACCTGAGCCGACACCACTGACCGTGTCTGCGGTCGGCTCTGTCGTGTTTTCAGCTTCCAGTTAGCTTCACTTCTACCGCGAATATAAGCATAGATAATGCAAATGTGTGACATGGTGACATGGTGTGATGTCACAGAGTCACGGAATTAAAGGTGGGACGACTGACGAGACGTTTTCTATGGGAGAGAGGTGCAGAGGAGCAGACTTTGGGCTTTTTAACTTTCAATACCTAAGTCTAATTTATGCACCCTTTTAATGAAAATACGTCCGTGTCAAACGATATAACCGTCACTGCACACACACTGCCCTCCTTCCTGTCCATGCGTCCTTCACGTTGGTATGGATGTCGAATGAAAACAACCATTAGAAGGCACCGCCACACCGCTCAGAGGTCTCACACAGTCCTCCACTTTATCTTCACCGCGGTCCAATCTCCTCCCTGTTCTGTAGGAACTGTTTGTCTCTGTGCCCGGGGGAAGTAAGATCATACAGATGTTTAAAACGTCTCACCAACTATTAACCTCTCCTCAAAAAGCTCTGCCATTTTATAAACTTCTTGTTCTTGTCTCACTTGAACAATTGTCCACACTTCTACACTGACCTGCCCACAACTACCAGAGTTATGCCTGTGTTGGTCCATATCCGTAAGCTTTCAGGAAACGTGCAGAAGTATGGATGAAAAAACGTAAAGTAAGGAAGAATGCTCTGTCTGTATTCATATGCACATGTAACGTAGAGCATGAATGAGCCTTTACATGCACAAAACCGATATAACCCACTGATATAACCCATTGAAGTCAAGGAAAAAAACAGCAGAGCATATTACATGAAGGTCTGCTGCAACTAAATCATCTCAATGACTATACTTCAGTATGTACTTCACAGTGGAATAAGGCCATTAAAAAGGCAGCTAAAACAAGGATTATACGTAAGCAAGATAATTTAACACCACACAAAAAATTCATAACCTCCTTTTAATTATTTAAAGCTTCTCTCGCTTTTAGGTTTACTTTTCAACCCTCAGATTCAGTGTCACACTAATTGTTATGCTGTTGTTATTCAGATTCCGCTCAGTTTTTTCTTTTGTTTCTTTTCCGTCTCTTGTCTTTGTGGATAACTTTTCTCAATGCATACACTCTAAATGCAGCGTCTTGTTGGGACTGTTGAAAATAAGATGATGCGTCTCAAGGGGCAAATCTGTTCCAAACTTCTGCCTTTCAAACCAAATTTGGTTAGACACCTACTGTAAAGCGCTGACTGTCCTGCAGATCGAATCACAAATGCATACTGGGTATCTAACACATTTAGACGTTGAGGGTTACACTAAAAACTAAATGAAAATGAATAAAGCTGAATTATTTAAGGGCCAGCTGCACTTCAAGGCATGGAGTGAGAGGGATATTTATTTTAAAATCATATAATGGGGCAGTTAAATGAATAATTAAACCTTATAGAGGAATGGGAAACAAGCTGTAGATCTTCTGGAACATGTTGATGTAGTCGTGTGGTCAGGGGCGGGATCTGTTCGACTGCCCATGCGATATTTTTAAGCAAAGGCCAAATATCAGCTGCAAATATTCCTCTAACTAGTTTATATAATTCAGCCATTCACTCCCACTCATTCTGTATATTGTCTGTGCAGCGTCTAAAAACATCTCAGAGGAGAAAAATCTATAAAAGGAAGAGGAGGGAGGAGGAAGAGGGAAGTAAAGTGAGGCTTCAGTTGAGTATAACAAATCCATCAGGAAGGACTGGACAGAGTGGAGATAAGGTCAAGGTAACACTTAACTTTACAATTGCTGTATTCCAGTGCATTAACCTGTGCGTTAACCTATTGAAAAGCATCACAAGTGCACGATAATGCTCTGATGGAGCTTAATGAAAGTTCAGCCATACATTATGTAATGGTTTTCTCAACACTGTGTACTTTTCTTCCACAGGTTGAACCACAGGCCAGCACACTGTTGTAAGGTGTTACCGAGGACAGACAGAGTGAATGACTGAGCACGCTGGATCGGAGTTTTGGAGACTGGAATACTTCCCCTCTAATACATCAAGGTAGTCAACAGCGGAAAGCACACCAGGGGCTGCTTCTACCCACTGAAGCTTCGACTAATAATACCCCACTGATTGCATTAGAAAATTTATCATCTTTAATTATGCTCGGTGCAAAAGCAGCACGCACTCTGATGAGACAGCAATCGAGGCGTACGCCGCGGCTGCCATCCGGCTCGACGGGGCAGCTGCGCAGCCCATCCGGTGTCATTACCTTCGATCATACTTACATTGTCTCATACATCATTGCATTGTTTACCATTATGCATCCCACGGTAGGCTCTGTTTTTTTTTTGGTGCACTGTATTGCAGAGCACCCACGCTAATGACAGGGCTGCCTCATAAACACACTCGAGCCTGCTTAGGCAGCATGCAGAACCACCCTCGTTACAGGGGCTGCATACACTTCAAAGGAAATGTGGGTACAGTGGCAAAATAGGAGGGACGGGTGGGGAGGAAGATAGGTGGGTAAAGTGGCTGCGTCCCTGGCTGCATACTAAAAAGAGAGGGAGAGAGAGAGACGGTGACAGGCGGGGAGGGGAGATTGAGAGGTAGATGAGGAGTGAGAGGTAGTGATTTCCTGTCCAGAACCAAAGCTGATCAGAACCCAGAAGACCTGAGGAGGAAGAGGAGAGAAACTGGTGGGAGCTAGGGAGTGAGTGAAGAAGGTGAGGGAGGATCGACAGAGGGAGTCAAAAAAAAGAGGGGAATTATAGACAGATAGATGCTTCTCATGGTCAGCGAGGAAGTCAAAGGCACGGAGAGGTGGGGAAGGAGAGGAGGAGGAGGAGGTTGAGCAACTGAGGAGAGGGAGACAGGGGACCGGATAAAAGGAATGTGAATGAGAGAGAGAGAGGGACGGAGTGAAGTGAAGTGAAGGAAGGCAGCAAGGCAATTGGGGGATGGAAAGAAGAAGAATCGGTGGGTTGTGTGTATGTGAGTGTGTGTGTGTGTGAGCATGGATCAATACAGAGTGCACTCAATTATCATTCCAGTACGTATGTGTGTTCGTTCCTGTGAGCTTTCTTGTGTGTGTGTGTGTGTGTGTGTGTGTGTGTGTGTGCGCGCGCGCGTGTGTGTGGCTGCTCCCACAACTCCACCTAATGGGGAGTAGCACACACCACAGGGTTCCTTTGTCTCTCTGTCTCACTCACTCCCCCGTTCGCTCCCTCACCCGCAGCCTTTTGGAGATTTGTAGTGCAAGCCCAGCAAACAGAAAGTAAGGAAGATGGCGAGGCTGATACAAAATTGTGTTGTGTCAGCAGAGCCGCCTAATAAGGGCTATTTGATCAAACAACCACTTATGAGCACACTATAAAATCCCACGGGTCCTCTGTGTGTGGCGTAGCTTCAAGAGATGAATCAGCTCTGAGGAAAAATAATAAATACAAATAAAAAAAATAAAATAAAAAAGAGGGGAGTGTGAGCTCAGATGGAGGAGCTGTTTTTTTTGTTGCTGCATATTTCTCTCCCAAGCCAAGTCTTGCAGGGGAGTAACTGTAAATGACAACATTGTCAAATATTTCAGTGTCCTTTTGGCGGCGAGTTATTTATTCATATATGCACTGTCACCCGCCGCAGGCACTTGAGAGCAACCGACTGCAGCTCAAGAGCAACCTGACAATCATGTGACAGCAGAAAGGAAAGGAGAAGACAGAAGGAGGAAGAGAGGCTCGGGGGAGATCAGAATGAGCGCACTCGTTTGAGGTGGGAGGACATGTCGGCCCTCGCTGCCGTCACACCGTAGGGTTTGAGCCACAGGGGCATGATGGCGCACTCCTAACCAGAGGCGGACACCCGCAGTCGTCGCCTCCGCCTTGTCTTCACATTAGCTTACACCTGCGGCGAAATGACTCGCTGTCACAATGGCACCTTTGATCTTCCACCTCTGATATTGCCGCACGTCTTTCATTCAAACGCTGATGTCTGATTCAGGAGGAACGCCTTGAACTCAAGTCCCTTGAATTCCCTTTTTTCCAATTATCAGCATGCAAGGCGTACAGTCGATTACAATACACCCCCCCAACCATCCAGCCCCCACATTACCATGGAGTAATCAAACAGAACTTGCCCTGGTGGCTTGTATTCACAAAAGAATACAAGCCACCGAAATGTCTGATTAATCCACCACTTGAGGCTATCACACTCCCATGAGGGAAGGAGGGGGGGGAAAAAAAATACCCCAAATCCTTGGCGTGCAGCAGTGTAAAACCACTGATAACAGCCCAGACCATAATAGCACAAGTGATTATCATTTGACTCCCAGTGAGCGAAATCAGCAGCTCCTGTCCATTTACCAACCGTGAGCAAATCACAGGCTCCATTCAATACGGCAACAGCATTAGGACCGTGACATGGCCTTGGCCATTTCACAGTTGCTGGTTTGATTTTTGCCCTGTGGCTGTTTACTTGCTCTGTGCTGTTTGGCCCCCCTGTGGGTGCTGAAGGAGGGGTGAGGACCAGAAGAAAGAGAGAGGAGGAACGGCAGGGGCTTGAAAGCACCTCAAACGCTGAGATGGCACTAGAATTTCAACAGCATGAACACTGTTATTAGTGTTTGCCGGGCTCAGTTTGAATGACATGTTATTTTGTTGTTGATATGTTGCTGCGAGGAGGAGCCGGCTAAGTGTGCGGACGTATCGGAGCTGTTTGGACCGTCATTGGGGGAATGCGATTATGAAACTGTGCCGTTATGCACTGTCATGTCGGATGTGTGCTATTGTGCAGCTGCTCTGGCGCAGAATAGATGAATATTCCTTCTGACAACACGTTGCTTGAGCCTAACAAACACTCAAACACTGAATACTATTATAATGGCTCCAAAAGGATGTCATCTTAATATTTAGCGCCTGACTGTGGCACCAAATTGAGCTGTTACATTTGGTGTTGTCAACTGGATGTGTAAATGTGACGCAAAGTGTGAGAAAAAGAAGAAGTGGATGAGGTGGAAGAAGAGGGGATGTGGAGGAAGGAGAGGAGGGAACTTGCCTGTCTCTGCTGTGATCCCTCTTTCTTTTTCTTGCCATGTTTGCTGGAGGGGACAAAAGAAAGACAATGTCAGGATGTCGAATCTATCTCTCCCTCCAGTGGTCACAGGGCAGCATTGCCTGGCAGCCATCATAAAGAGAACATCAACTTAATCTACCGGCCCTGTCTCGAACACAGCCCCAAGGTGCTAGATGCGTAAAGATCTCATAAGATTGGATAGGTAGACGCAAGATGAAAGATCCATCATATTCATGATCTAGTGGATTATCCACTCAGAGGCTTTCACTCCACCACTTTTAATCATCTTGCTTTGGACCTATGCAGTACTTTTTTTTTTAGATTTAATCAAAATGAGAGATCATTATCGGTCTCTTTCCAGCAGACTAATTTCAAATCTAAGCCTTGAACACCTAACCAAATCAAATCATGGCATGGCAGCTATGCCAGCTTGGCCACGCAGGTGTCGATGCCAGGGATGGGCTCCGGCTTCTGCTCCAATCCCTGGCACAGACCTGACTGGCAGAGCGCCGCCGGCCACAGGCCGGTCACTGACCTGACACTGAGGCTGAAGACGCGGCGCGCCACCAGGAACCTCATCAGGTAGTAGATGACCACAATGAGCACCAGCAGGCCGAGCACCACCCCGATGATGGCTCCTGTGATCACACCAGCCTGGATCGGCACTGTTGGTGAAGAGAGAGAAAAGGAAAAGACGAGTGTTGAATACAGAAAGAGGAAAACGGTGCAGAGAATTTGAGGATAAAAGGAGGGAAGAATAGAAAGCAAGTGACAGAGAGAGGTTTGGAGTGTTCAGAAGAAAAAAGGCAGCAATGAAGAAAGAGATTCCAATAGACCATTGAGTGGGAGAGAGAAAGATGTTGTCATAGGAGAGGGGAAACTGAGGGGAAAAGAAAGCAAAGAGACAAAGCTGGAAGGAAAGGGAATGAGAGATGAAAGTAGCGTAGGAAAGGTAAAATAAAGGTTGAATGAAAGATGAAGAATGCAAGTGCAGTAGAGGCAGAGTAGGAAAGATAAGGTAGAATAAAGGTGAGAGCAGGGTAGAGTCATGGAGAGAGACGAGGAAAAGGGAAAAGAGCAGAGAGATGGGAGGAGAAGTGAAGGAGGCGGAGGAGAAAAGGAGCGAAAGGGAGGCAGTGATAGCGATCTCAAATAGAGAGAGAGATAAAATTGTAATTGATTTCATTTAACGGGAGGTGCGAGGAATTCTAAACGAGGCAACACGACGACTGGTCTGAACACAGAACTCGCTCTCGCCTGATGCGCAGCGCAAATTGAGATTAATTTCAGAGTTTGGAATGATTATAACAACAATTGAGAACAGTTGGCCTCTGACGAAAAAAGAATCACCAAAATATGCCATATGGGCTCAGTGGAAAGCTAATGAGCAGACACAGATGTAAGACAATGCAGGCATTAGACTTTACATATGGGGGAATTTGATTTAACTGAGAAACCCCCAGAGGACTCCCTGTTCTCCCCTCCGTCTCACCCTTCTCAAAGACCAGCAGGCGGACACTGGAGGGCCGGCCCACTATGTCAGGGGGGTTCTTGGCATCGCAGGTGAAGGTGCCGTTGTCGTTGAAGTCCAGGTTCTTGAGCAGGATGGAGCCGTCACGGCGGCCAGGGTTCCCCACAAACTCCAGCCGGTCCCTGAATGGCCCCTTGTTGTCGACATAGGGGACCCCACCGGTGTAGTGGAAGATCTGTAAAGAAGACAGAGGACATTGTACTGCTTGCTTTATGGTTCTTCTACAGTATTTGCATTTGTATTGCTTTTTTGTGAAAGCCTATTGCTTGTTGCACCCTGTGGTGGTTAAAGTTGCATTCATATTCATCATGTACAGGATTGTTACAAAAGCCTAGTCTACACAAACAAGTAGGGCTGGTATCAAACTAAAGTTCCTTTTATAGTACTGAAGAAGATATCTCTGTAGCACTGATTATTAAAACCTGTCAATTGCAAAAGGTTGAAGACAAATCTGGTTTTATTTGTACTCTTGCTACTTGTTTTTTGACCAGATAGTTCTTGATTTAAACCGGATCTTTGGTGGGTTTTGGGGGTCTTGGAAGTAAACTCCCTACAAAGCTGACATGGCAAAGTTGTGGGCAAACAGTTGCTTATTTAGACGTGGTTCGGGGCAACTTTGGCAATCTTTTAGAGTCTTATCTGTGCACAATTGGCTCTTTAAGATCTGTGTTGGGTTCCGAGAACTCCTGAGGAAAACTGTCTGATGTTTTAGCTGTTAAATGCTTGTTCAAATGCATGTTCACGTGAAATAGTAGGTAGTTACTATTCTTCTGCCTTTTGGTCTTAGGTGCATGGTGTACAGTTTTTTGTTTATCTCATTGAAATACCTTTTGACGCCGGACCAATGCTACTAGATCACCAAAAGTGAACCAAAACAATAAGCTGAAAGGTCCTACAGCTTCATACAGAGGAAAACAACAGGTCAGCTGCTAAGTACACATTACATTCAATGATTGCATATAAATGTGCGCAAGATTTACGCTTGCATGTTATGATCCTCAGCCCGCCCCGTAATTGGGGAAAATCTGGAAGCGATGCTGCAGTAACATTGTGGATGGCAGCAGAAACAAACCTCCTTGAGCATAAATGGATAAAGAAAAGTGTCCTGTGAATGGCAAGTTCAAGAATGGGGGGGCCTGTACGGGTCATAAACGCCACCACCTCCATGTTAGTATATAGGACATGGCCCAAACTAACAATTCACATCAAAACGTCAAATGAGTTAATTTTTTTGAGAAGTTTGGTCTAAATTAGCAATTCGATACTATGGTGGGTGTATTGTTGGTATTCAAGCAAGATGGCAGCACTTGCATCTGGGATATTTTGGATTCATTTTCGTACAGTGGGAGGAAGAAAAGACCTTAAATAGCTCAGTGATAACACTCCATTGATCCAATGTTGATATATAACATAGACTTTTTTTAATTCAAAGTTCCTGTGTGGCTGCTTGTGTTAAGACAACATTTATTTACCTTCAGATGTTCTGTCCGTTTGATGGCACGTTGGTTTGTCAGCAGGATTACATTAAAACTACCAAACAGATTTCCATTAAACTTGGATGGAGGGTCTCAGCCCAGAATAGACCTCATTACTTTTGGTGTGGATCAGGATACAGGAACGGATCCAGGAATTTTCCTCACCTTATTTAACATTGCATTTGTCAACATTTTTGTAGAGAATAACGCACGGATCTTCATGAAAACAATCAGTCGCACTTAGGTGGCTGGTCTCTATTAGTGAGTAGAATTTAATATGGATCCTAGACCTGGTTAGGAAGTTAGGGGTGGTTTTAAATTCAGAGTGATACAGGGTTGTCGAGTCTGATACTGGATTAGGCTTGACAGAATTAAAGGGGGAATTCTGAACGATATCCAGCCCCACAAAAAGTCCTCTGAAATGGCAGACGACAGCCAAACTAAAAGCTAATTGATTTTGGGGGGAACCTTAATGGGCACTGGGGCACAAATGGGCTAAGCAGGGATGAGCACTAATGCTTTCACAAGGTCAAGGTCAATTTGGTTGAAATTGTGGTAAACAATGAGTTTACATTTTCAGCAGTCGTCTAATTGAAGTTTTGAGGCCCGCGGAACACAAATGAAAGCCATCCGTGAATTCTGCACAGCCCTCTACATGGCGCCATCATGCAAGGAGCCAAATGCAACATTTTAAAAGGACGATTGCGCCATGAAAACAGAGAGACGTATGAAACTGTAAATCTGTCTGGGCGTGTGAAGAAATGAGCGACAGAAGATAAGTAGAAAAAAAGAGAAGAGGAATCTAGTTTCAAAGTGAGGGCACCGCAGGAGACGGATGAGAGCGAGGGAGGTGAGGGGAGGAGATAATGAGAGAGGAGGGGAGGGACAAACGAGGCAGGGCCAGGGAGGAGGAGATTAGGGGAGGTAGACAGAGGGAGGCGCAGTCAGGACGGGCAGATAGAGAGATTAGAGAGATGGCAGAACGATAAGGGCAGGGAGAGTGAAATTAAAGAGCAGCGGGCAGCGAGAGGAGTGGGGAGATTAGGAGAGAAAGTTTCTGTGCGCTTGTTGTCTCCTTTTTTTAAAGTCTATACATGAATACTGCACTTAAGTGTGTGTGATGACATTTTAGATATTCACAGTCATGTGTTCATCAGATTAAACCAGGATTCCTTTTTTTCGATGATTTGAAGTGTCAAGAAAAATACATTATAAAAACTTGCAAATTTTTCTCAATCCAGTCTGAAAATCCCAAGATCCTGATATCGAAGCTGCACAAACCACATTCACAAGTGTCCTCACATCGATCAAATGACTTTTTGTAAAATAGTTTCAAGGGGCTTCTCTCGCCACAAACCATGCCATGTGACATCAGCACGTCACCCCTCCTCTGAGTTAGTTTTCGTCCCTCCTCGTGCCTGGTAGGGGCGGGGACGGCAAAAACAAAACAAGTCTTTTGGCAGAAGAGGTAGCCATTGCTGGCGAGTCTGCGGCCCAATTCCAAACAGATCCCTACACACTCCCACTCCGAACAGAGTGTGACTGTGTGGAGTCATACTCGCCGCTGTCTTATCTCCACTATCAATAGATCAGGTCCTCAGCCTCTCAACACGAACTCGCAAACGGAAAGTGAAAGTGGGTAGGGGGAGTGTGTAGGAGCCAGTTTGGTACTGGGAGTTCATTTCTGTTGCTACGAAACAGCCGCAACAAGGAACATTCACGTACGACCAAACTACAGTGCAGCTATTGTCCTCAAGCTGTGAGACTCTTAAACTCCTCAGCACTCCGCCATAGGAAATAATTGTAATTGTATGACTCATCCTTCCAAGATGAGCCGGAGACAGGCTTTGAGAATAACAACACTTGCAGTAAAGAAATAGTCACTCTTCTGCTCATGGTCTTGTTTGCTTACGTAGGTCATACAAAGCCATCTGTATCACAGAGACTGTTTCATCACCAGTTTAACACTGTTTGCAGTACATCTGAATATTTATCTGAAGCTCCTTGTATGTAAAGAAAGATTAATGCCAAAAAGAAGAACATAAGATCAGAATTTAATTTCAGAAAACAAAGAGACAAAGGGGGTTTACCCTAATTATTTGGCACTTTAGCTGCTAAATTCAAAACACCATCTTCACCAACTTGTAACTAAGTATGCATTTTGGTGCTGGACAGGTCGTGTACAGTGATTTATCAGAGCTTATTTACCACAAACAGCTGCCTGCTGCAGCTGAAAATGATGTCGATGAGGTCATGTGAGTTTTGGGTTAGAAAACAACCAAAACAATGAGCTTAAAGATTCACTTTTTTAAGAGCTGACATTAAGTTTGCACCGTGACAATCTCATCAAGTGCAGCTTTAATGTTGATGTGACTAATGTTGAAGTCTTCATAGAGATTTACTGATTACTTTGTGACAGGAAATTTGAGAGGCACATTTTCTTCACAGGATGATGACGTGATGGGATGTTAGTACACCCGTCTGTGTGTGTGTGTGCGTTTGTGTGTGTGTGAATCCGTCTTACAGAGATGGTGTCCCGGGAGCCGTCGGGCCTGTAGGTCCAGGAGAAGGTGACGTCCTCAGAGGTCCAGCGCCAGGAGAAGAAAGAACAGGACAGCCGGATGTCAGAGCCGATCAGGGCGTGGCGCTCCCAGCCGGTGTAAATCACTATGGCCTGGGACTGCTCAGGCACTGGGAGACACACCACCATTAAACTGTTACTACTAGTTCAGCCTGATTCTGGTTTAATATTGCCTTAAAACTTCAAACCTTAAAAAAAAACTTAAAATTGCAAACCTAAAAAAAAGCAAAACAGCAAAAAGTTTGCCAATGATTTGACAGAAAAATATGCCTGTCTTCAAAATACTAATGATCATATATCCTTGTTTACTTATACTTATATTCTTACAGCCTTATACCTGATGTAAATACACTTTACTGAATGGGATTTTTCTTAAATCACCGCAATCATGAACATTTTTCAACCCCTATACTGTCATCCCAAAAAATACAAAGCATCACTCAGATTATCAGTTTTTAGTCTTCTCCTTGAAATCAGTAAACTATACATCCAAACACTTTGGTATGCACCCGAGACCCACCAATAAACTGCACATTTAGTGCTGTCAGAGCCTCCATTGACTCAAACATGCACTGAGTAAATATTTGGATTATTACTGGAGTATTGGTGCTTGTCTCCAAAAGTCAAAGGGGAACATCATTTTCTCCATTAATATGGATTATGTTGGCTAAATCATGTGCACTGTTTATGCTTGAATAATATTTAATGATCGATGTTAATTTGGTTTTGGCTGCAAAATCAATATTTTACTTCCCTCGAAAATGCACTCAGCATCTCAAACAACCAGCAGAGCGCCTGGGAGCCGCACACCCCCCTGCCACTCTGACATTAGCCCTGCACAACATCGCTTCTGTATTGTTCGCTTTCACTCACAATGTGTGCGTTTGCCACCAAGAGGTCGGGGTACTCTCACAGCTTCGTTCGCACTAATGCCCCTAAGTGATATGGAGTTCTGTGCGTCTCTTAACTCCCGGAGAGTAAAAGTTCACAGTTCTCACTATGAGCGTCCTTGAGTGAACGCCGTTAGAGCAGCCAGCCTCTGCAAAAACCTGTCAATGAAATCACGCCTGACATTTTTAATTAAAAGTCTGACAAAAAACTGCAAATATCTTGACAGGAGGGGAGCGGAGAAAAGCAGTCTGCTCGAGTGAGAAAAACTCCCGTCAAGCCTCAGTTTAAAAAGTCACCGGTGATCTTTAAGTTTGCAAGCGTCGGGATACTTGCTTTACAAGATGAGCACAGCTTTGGCCATTCATCAAAATACACCTACGAATGAACGATATCCTCTACAGGTCTCCTAAAGGCTTTAAATCAAATCAATAGGTAAACATTTAGATATTATACAAAATGCTTTAGTTTGGTGTTAAGCCAGTGTAGAGGGAGGCGTTACATTTCAATTTGAGATCAATTAACTCTCCACTCAGCCTATTGACCCAAATTATTATCATCAAGTCCATCAGTTTTCAGCTGAGCACTGCAGAAGAAAAAAGCTCTGCTCTTCACATTCTCGTTTAACCTTTAACCCCGCATCAGAGGGAAGAGATAATTTCTACATCTCCACTATCAATAGATGGAATTCACTGTGGGGTTCTTTGAGAAAATAAAACCGAGCAAAAGTTCAAAGAAGATTCTTTCGTTATTTTTTTTTTTTACCTATTCCCAGGAGGACAACCGACGCCAGCGCCAAAAACGTCAGCATGGTTTCTGGCTTCCACGGAGCTCCCAAAAGACTGATGCCACCGACAGGACCTGACAGGAGTCAGTCGAGGAAGATGTCCCACTCTGGAAGGGAGTGTGAGTGGAAGGAGGAGAGAGAAATAAAGGAGAGTGGGGATGCCAGGACAGAGGGCTTCAAAACAGGACAACAACAGAAAACCCACTGTCCCTCGGTTTATACCCAACCACACCCCTCGTCCAGGCCCGGCCCGGCCCATTCCTCCTCTCCACACCCCCACCACCCGTCCACCTCCACCCCCCAACTCCCAACCCCTCCTGTCATTTCTCTCTATTTCATCCCTCATCAAAACAACTCACGCACATCATCGTTTCAAGTGGAAGAAACACCAATGAAAAAGGCACCTGTAGCTGGTGAATGAAGTCAGTAAATGGGCAACTTGGGGAGGATTTGCAAACTCTGTGCAGTATCACACCATGATGAATGTAAAGTGTGAGATTGCACCCTCACTGTGATGAGACTGAGTTGAGAGGGAATGCTAATCAACGCTTGGCATGACGGCGTGAGCGAGGGTGTGTGTGACGGGGAATCATGACCATCTGCATTCGCTCTGTATGTGGTAACTGCTCATATGTAAATATTACATGGGAAACGGCGGGAGGCCGTCTCGGCCCATTTTCTTTCTGTTTACAGTGCAGGACGGAGGGGATCCTGCGGCGAGGTCATTCCAGTGCTCTCTCCTCCGTCCCCATCCCTCGCCCGTCCTTCTCCCCTCTCCCTGCACTTTCACCGGGGTCCAGCGGCCCAAAACAAAGCCGCGACTCTTTGCTCTCCGTCCTCCCTCTCTCCAGATTCCTGTCGTTTGCTGACGTCTAGCACTTGGAGACAATGGAGAGAGGGGGGGACAGGGGCTGACTGGTGTTTGCCTGTCTGTCAATGGCGCTTTCTTCCTCTCCGGCCTCTCCCTTTCTTTCTTTTCTCTCCTCCTCCCTGGACAAAGCTGTGTATTCAAAGTTGCAGCGCCCACTCCTCGCTTTTCCAGTAACACGCAGACAAGAGTGTGGGGACAGACCTGCTATATATAGTTGGGTTGATATGAGGACAAGATGCGCAGGCAATGAGAGAGAGACGGCGGCAGATACTGGGGGGAGAAAATGAAAAAAGAGCCCGCGGTGTGTCTGTGTGGACACGCTGGAGTGGGATTTCTGCAAAAGCCTCATTTTCTGAAGGCCTCATTCCATCATTTTGTCACATGTCATAAATATGCATTCATTTAGCCACTGGCATAGTGATAGTGAATACATGCACAAATTAATGGTCTGCGGTACTCCTCGAGCTTCAGCAAACACGCAAGCTGGATTCACTTATTCTCAACATGGAGTGCAAACCATATCAGTCATGGTTTGACTCCTCCTACTCTCCCCCTCCCCCTCGGGAAGGTATATATGATGAGAGCGTAAGAAGAAGAGGCACTCGACAGGGACGTCCACTTCATCCTCTCCACGTTGTTATTTCATTGAGACTACTTAACCAGCTTCCCTGCGCTAAAATCTACTGCGCGAGGGGCTCTTGGCCGAGACAGCAGCAAAGCGTTTAGCGACAGATCAACTTTTGCTTACATTTGAGGCCGAGGCATAAATTCTTGCCACTTGTGATAAATCGCAACCACTCATTCTTCTTAACACCTCAAATACCCCGCTGACGGATCAGCCCAACAAAATGGACCATCTGCCAACTTGTTGGCGCCATCAACTGCCTCAGCTTTGGCTCGAATGTCTAAATCGCGACATCCTTAACAATTATGGCATATCCTGCCTTCAGGCCCCAGAGAAACAGGGGGATTCTTTATGAGCCTGGCAGGTGCAGAATGTGGCAAGCGGCCAAACTCGTCAGCACAGAGTGACGGTAGTGGCGGCGGTGGCTGAGCTTGGCAAGGAGAAACTCTATCACATATAGAGCGCGGGCCTCCCATTCCTTCAGCTGGCAGTGGTATAGCACGCTAATGTTGGAGGGGGAGAGCTTATCTGGAGCTAAATTATACAGAGAGAAGAGGTAGAGGAGAGGGGAGAGGTACCAGTGAGAAACAGAGAAAACTATCTGTAGAGCCATTTAGACATTTCTGCTAAATTATACATGAGTCCTCCACTGCACTTCAGTGATATTGAGGTGGACAAGGCTTCATATCAATTGGTGTTATTAGGGAGGACTGAATACGTAAAGTACCTCAGGCTTCAGCCGGCGTGTGAATGAAACCAGCTCAGCTGTCTGCCTGTATAACTCATCAAGCTTGTTTTCACGGGCTGAGACAGTGGCCTCAGTTGCATTCGTTGAGGGCATGTCATTAGACACCCGTAGAAATTTACAGAGCATATTTTTCTTCTGATATTGTAATTTTCTTTGACGCAGAATTATTTCCAATTGGGCCAGAAAAGAAACATACCAAGCGCACTTTCAAAAGACGAGGGATAATCACAGCCTCGGAAAGCATTCTGTGCTGGCGGTGTTTGGCGCTCTTGTCAACTCCATCCATGTCTAATTTTTCTGCAGTGTTTGTCACAGCACTGAGTGCAGCCGTGTTCACAAGGCTGGTTGGCAGATGTGCGGGGGGGGGACTTTTCAAAATGTGGAGGGGCTTCTGTGAATGGAGAGATGGCACTGCTCGATGGGTTCTCTCCGGTCAAGACAGGGAAAAAAACGAAGGGACAGAGGAGATACACACCACAGAGGCCGGTTCACACCAAGGTCATAAGACTAATGACTGTCAACAATGAACCAATGGAGTGCGCTGCAGTCTTACCCCCTTAAGCACAAGCCTCTCAGTGTGGGCCAAAGTGAAGCACTGACAAGTGGGGAACAACAACAGCCAGCGCCATCATAAACCAATCATAAAGTGGCCTCGTAAACGACTAGATCGGCTCAGAGTTTTGCTGCAGGGGTCTGATAATCAAGTGAAACATTTCCATAACCAAATAAGGCAAATGAGCCATGGCGAGCAATTGGCCAGAAAACTGTCAAAAGTTAAGGCTAGAAGGCAAGATTAAATATAAATACAGCAGCGTTATGCCATCTAGGTTTTTCTAATAAGACTCAGGTTAAAAGCCCTGCCGACTAAAAAAAGATCAAGAGCCGGAAACCAACACAAAAGATACGACTACAAAGCGCCTGTGTGCATTTGCTATCTTAAGCATTTAGAGCAGTGATTCTCAGCCAGGGGTACTTGTATCCCAGGAGGTACCCCCACAGTGACTGGGGGGTTTGTGGGAAGATTGTAGGGAAGCTTCAGCATTAAAACAAATATTAGTACGTACAATTTAAATTGAAAACTATGCCGCCTGAACGTCACGTGCAAAGGGTGTGAAAACCAGGAGATGAAACAGGTAAAACTAAGGGGTTAACAGTTCAGTGAGCTGGATAAATGGTTGAAATAAATGTCGGCTGCCAGTGAGTCTTTGCTTGAGTTCACCTGACAGGGCTGTGGGAGTTAAAAGGTAGACAATTTTCTGCACAAGCTTACCGAGGTTAAGCAGCTCGTCGCAGCTGTTTATGACCATGGTAACATTCAATTTATGTGATTTCTTTGTCACACACGTCGCAATCAATCAGTCAATTCAGCAAAAGCTCAAAAAACGGCACGCATCAATCAGCCCTGATGTTAACAGGACAAACAGGTGAAGTTAATTACGTTCATCAACTTTAATTTACAATGAAACATTTACTTTTAGTTCTGCTGGGAAACCTTGGGTCCCAGCATTCATGTAGATCACCGACCCAAACACTGTCGCAGATCCAGTAAGAAGAAGAATCTTTATTTGATATAGGTATGATGTACAACACAGTGACATTGTTACTCTGCATTTAACCCATCCTGAGGGAGCAGCGGGCAACATAGGGGCCAACTCCAGGTTTTAGCCAGCACTTTGGTCAAGCGCATTGACTTGAGAAACAACCTAACGTGGATGTGAATCCCCTCATGGCAACGGCCTCCCCAGCAGCGCCCTGCACTGTCCAAAAAACAGCCTGAGGAATGTGACAAAGACCTTAAAGTGTCCATCTGCCCTCAAAATTTCTCAAGATCCTAATCCAAACAGGCATCTATGGAACAAGGAAGCCAAGTCCAATCCACGGAGGTGTCATGGATGGGACTTGGCTCTGACCCATCGAGGCATAGAAACAGGACCTCTGGAAGCACTCTTCGCCAACTCCCTGATGCCAGACACAGGGAGTTGGCGAAGAGTGCTTCAAGTCCTGTGTGTCACAAGGTCCAGCAGCATTGCATTGTAACAAGCTGATCAGTTTTATTTGCTTCACATGTTAGTCCACCTAATGTTGTAGCTGATCCAGGAATTCTTATGTTCAAGTGACAAAGACCTCCAGCAAACAAGACCTCAACCAGGTAGTCATTTTAGCTGAAACCATCATTCTTTCGCCAAGGTGTGTTTTGGCTGTGCTAGCTGCACGGCTCTAGGGATGGAAACACAGTTGTGTAGTTTTGTACACAGTGAAATATCTCAAAAATACCTGGGTGGATTATTCACGAGCATTTATGGTTCCAAGAGGATGAATCCCAATGCTTGGGTGATCCCCGGACCTTTTCATCTGGCGCTTTTCCAATACTATTGTGTGTGGTGGATGTTTATTAATAACTTTTTATTATATGTGTAACCCCTGCTGGTCTGACTGTCCTTAAGGGAAAGGACTAGTAAAGAGGCTGACTGGACTATAATGCTGTTTTCGACCTTTCATGGCCTGCATGACCTAAATCTTGCTTGCTGTGTAGTAATAGGTTTGAGTAATGTCAGTTTTCATGCAACCATCTCAACAGCAAGGAAAGGATAAACAAATAGAATTCCTTGTCCTCGCGTCTCATCATCCCCTTTCTCTCAAGCAGCATCAGTCAGCCCAAGATTGACTTGCACAAATTGGTTTGATGAAATGGATGTTGCGGTCACCAGACATTTGCATTTACCTCAAAGCACTGCTGTGTCCCAGTTCAACCTCACAGAGCAGCTAGCACGGCTTTAGACTCCTTCGCGGTTTCATTTGTATTTTCTGATTTAACTTGGAGGTCCACTTGGCGCAGTAACACAACTTGTGCTGGTTCAGCTGAGCTGATGAAGTGCCCCAATGAGTCACACGCCGCATACAATTCTGTACTGTCTCTTATGTTGAGGACCTAAGACCTTGTTAGAGCGGAGACCGGAGCACGGGCGAAAAAACTCATATAAAGGGCCCAAAAAAAGAGGGGGCCTGACATCATCAAATCCGAAAGGTTACTGGCCAACGCTCGGCCCTCCTGCTCAAGAAAAACACTATTGATATTCCGTGGGCTCCGCAGGGGACAATGGCAGGGCCTGTCTCTCCCTCTCTCCCTCGTAGCCTGGCATGGCAGAGATGTCACAGAGAGCACCAAACAAATGGATGGAGGGATAGAAAGGGATGAAGGGATGGGGAGGAGGAGGTTGAGGAACAGAACAAACGCATTGTTCTTGGGGTGGAGAAAAGGGTATTGTGAAGAAGACAGATAGCTTATGTGGGAGAACGGGGGGGGGGG
>OMLP01016126.1:19498-46225 GCA_900302685.1 Spondyliosoma cantharus
ATTCACTGGATGCCAGTGATCACAGCGGGACTTGAATGGGCAGTCTGACAATATTCACACAATATTCAGTGTTGTCATGTGTGTGTATAGCGTCTGCCACGCACACACACACACACACACACACACACACACACACACACACACGGGCAGTTAACCAGGCGCACACACATTTCCATACAGAGATGATAAAAACAAGCACATTCTCAAATGCACTGAAGAGGACACGATGAGCAGAAATGTTTTCAGCATGCAGACGGCACAGAGATTCACAGAGGCTTTCAAGCTCCCGCTCCACTTACACAATCATACGTACACAAATTAGGCAGAGGCATGTTTGCCGCAGTGTATCTTCAGAGTAATTCACAACAAAGGCAGGGATCATACAGCGTACACAATATGGAATTCAATTCATTACGTATTTGCATTTTCAATATTTCATGCTCTGTAGCCTGTTTGATTTCCATTAGGGCCTTCTCCATCCCTCACGCTCGCTGTTTCAAGCCCACTTCTAAAAGAAACAGTACGGCTGACAACTGCTATTTGAAATTCAGATTTTAGTAACACCAGCAATTCCCTTGTTTCGACTCAAAAAACAGACGCGATGCGATGATGATATTCAAGATAAGTGTCAGTCGTACCCAAAGTGAGAAGAAAAGAGAAGAAAACGTATTTAAAGAGCAAACAGGAGGAAGAAACACTTTAAAGTCTTCACATGAGTGGGATAGGAGTGAATGAAAACTGATGAAAAAATGAGCATGGTGCAGATGAACAACAGAGGCAGACGAAAAAGGGCAATTTCAGGGCAATTTCCATGATTATTCTACCACAATGCTGCCCTTCTCAAACTCCCCTTCAGCAGACACAGGACACAGCCCACACACCCAAATAATAGGCAAACCACCAGTCGTGCAGCATGCATACTTGCATAGAGACAGCATAACAAATAGCCGTCTCAAAGGCTCTCCCAGTGTACGAAACACAAACCACTCGGCCTGTGAAGACGGTGACAGCAGTATGCCACATGCAGCGTGTGTTGCCATAGAACTGTCACATTTTTTACACACAAACAAGCGCTGTAAAATTGCACACTTGATGCCTCCTGGCAGCCACGAGAATGCCGGCTTACCGACGCTCGTAATTTATTTCCTGCATCTCAATGTGTTTAGAACAACTTCCTGCTGCTGCACTGGAGCGATGCATTACCGCTCACCTCGTGCACATACGGATCAGAACAAGGCCACGTGGCAGTGTCCGGCCTCTGGACCCGCAGACTCCTCTCTGACTTCAGTCATATGTACTGTGATGTGCCATCGAATCAAGTCTGCGAGGGTGTGAGACTGCACGGCTAGTGACAGTCGCTGATAGACAGGCTCAAAAACAACAATAGTAAAGTGCATTTGATTACTTCCACAGCATTTGAGGCGCTTTCCCCATATGTCTGCGAGGGTTTGGGGCTGTCCCACTGTGAAATCTTCAAGCAAATAAGGGCTCCCTCACAGACATTTTGAGCCCTTTACGGCCGCCTTTCATTAAGTTCACATTTCTGCAGGCTTAATCCACAGTTAATAGTGGTGTAACATCAAACACTGGGTTAACCAGGGGAGGCCCAGACATTCACAGTTCCTATGTCTGACCTGTAAAGCTTGTAGTTTAAATGTGTTAAATAAAAAAAATAAAAAATTGAAATCCTGCTTTTTGTTTATTAGTTTTCAATTAAAAAATAAATATCATATATAAGATCGTAGACAGAAAAAATTACACACATTTTTCATCTTAGAAGTTATTTGTCAGTTTGATTTTCATAAATTCCAAGTTAGAACTTTTAATTGAAATAAGTATTGTTGTCCTGACTAAGACCCCAAGAACGTTTGGCATGGATCTGAATAAAAGTACAGGTCCAGGAGCTTGTTCTCACTTTCTTTCACATCGAGAGATTTACTTTTAATTGCTTTAATAATGCATGAGTCCAGATTCTTTTTCCAACATCATACATATTTAGGAGCCAAAGGGTACATCACTAGATAAGCAGGTACTGGATACTTGTCAGTTTTGATCCAATGGTCGCACTGGATGAGAAGTCAGGGGATCAGGAAAGTTAACGGACCAAATCACTATGACGTCGCCTTGACCACAACAGTCACTTCCAAGCAGATAACTGGCAGGTGATTTGCATTACAGAGATATGTGAAATCAGCAAACTTGTTAAACTGTGTTCCGACCTGCTGCGCTTATTTTTACCAATATCTATTTTATCTGACACAATCCAAGACGGCACTGCACGAGTTACAGCCTGTTGAGGCAGCTCCTGTTCACTGTTGAGCTTTTTCCCTTAGCAATTTGTTGTTGTTTTTTTCAATCTTCTATCACGATTTGACTCAGATGTAATATCACCAAAATGTGCAAATGGAAAAATTCAGCTGTTGAGTTTGTTTCTTGTTGATACAGTTTGTATTCTTGGTGTTTTGTTTTCCTCTTGTTCACATCTTGCTTTTTTACTTATTTCTATTTTGCTTCCCCCTTTGCAACTGTAACAATGCAACTTTTCCCAGTTGTGGGACTAATAAAAGATTGTCTTATCTTATGTACTTTGTTGCTTTCCTAGTGTCTTTGATAGCTTTCCAACAGCGACAGCTCGGACTGATAAACTCAAGCTGTCGTTTTTATTTAGTCTGTGGCCCGATGGGAAAGATAGGTCTCCAACCCATCATTCATTCAAGTGTTATGAATGAGATATGAAGGCATCAGACATGGTTTAGATGAGAGACAACGATACACTTTGAAACAACGTCATGAAAATGACAATTAAAGAGTTCGTAAGCTCGTGTGTGATGCATGGGTTTGCTACCTGGAAATTATTGCGAACATTGTTATGACTGTGTACTAAATTTCATCACGAATGCTTTCAAAAGTTGTCGTGATCATCAGTCTGGACTATACTGTTGAACTGAGCGACAAACACTGCCATCCTGAGAGCTGACAGTGTGGCTTAACATCAGTTAGAACCGCTGCCAAGATGCTCAAAGCTGGAGGAGTTTATTTCAAGTGATATGTTGTTGCCGTCCAACACTTCCTTGTGGTTTTGACGCAGCTCCGTCGCCCTTGCAATAATGTCAACCTCAAAAATTCTCCAGCAGCCACTGCCTCTTTGTGTCAATGTCAACCAAACATTTCCTGCATGCTCACTCCACTTTGCATTTAATGTGATTCGGAGCGAGTTGCTTACATCGCTAACCCTTTAGTGGTTCAATCTCCATTGCGGGCAGAGTCACATCCTCTCACATGGGCATCACTACGCAGGAAACTCTCAAAATCCTCTTTGCTTCTTCATGTAATAACTGCTCGTCCTTGGCTCTCAAACTGACCCCCCTCCACACATCTCCAACAGTCCCTGATTGATTCAGGCTGGACAGTTAGTGGATTTCCATCATCTAATGCAGGCTGTGAGTGCTTCTCTTTTGTCCTGCTGTTTGAGCAACTGTCAGCTCCCGCGTCTTTCTCTACTTCTAATAACGTTTCAGGCA
Source organism: Spondyliosoma cantharus (assembly GCA_900302685.1). Classification (NCBI taxonomy): domain Eukaryota; kingdom Metazoa; phylum Chordata; class Actinopteri; order Spariformes; family Sparidae; genus Spondyliosoma; species Spondyliosoma cantharus. The sequence continues at coordinate 23,020 of OMLP01016126.1, forward strand.
GCCAGCAATCTCCTTGGCTCGTCCTCTTATTAACACGCGCGCTGAAAGCACTTCGCTGCCACCTTCTCGAGTGCCTGAGCAGAAATCAGCCCAGCTCAAAGTATTGGTATGCCACCCGTAGATAGCTTTGCCGAGCAGTTTTGTAGAGTGAATTTTTGATGGGGATCTATTACCAGCAGGTATGCTTTAACCGCTGGGTCGATTTTGTGTGTTTGGAATTGCGAGATGTTTACGCAATTTTGCCTGCTAAAAAGGAAATCGGAGCCTATATGGGAGCGCCATCGATAAATCAATAACATAAACGACAGGATGCTTAAAACTGGCAAGAGTCTTTATTTTCATTGAACATTACAACAAAGAAATGAAGCTATTTACAATTATTTTTGAAATTGCTATTATTTATTATTCCCAGCCGACGACCGCAGGCGATCAGTAGTAGTCCTCCAGGTCAACTTTCTCTCCCTGATTCTGGATCTGCTGCTGCTTCTTGTACAAATCAGCGATCTGCAGGGAGCAGAAGAGATGGACAGAGATCGAGAGGAAGAGAGGTATTGAAAGAGAGAGAAGGAGAGGAGAGGGATGGCATGAAAGAGAGAGGGAGAGGGAGGGGGAGAAGATCATGAAGTCAGGTCAGTAACATGAAGAGGAAAAGCTAAAAATAACAGTTTGATTATTCAAATCCAGGGCTTTGAAGTCGGTGACTCCCAGCTGCTGACTGGGAGACAGAGGTTGTGTTCACTTGAGCTCATCAGGGTTCGGCAGCGAGGGGGGCGGGAGGCGGGACAATGAATAATGTGAGAACAGCAGGCCCACCCAGAAATCAGCAGTATCAGTACCAGAGCAGCAGGGTGGCACAGAGAGGAGGAAAACAATGAAACATCACATAATTTCTCCAAAACAGGATCAAGGTAATGCTTTGATGCTCAGCCTAAAGCTGAACGGTCCAAGTGGTACGGCTCCCAGCTTTGCCTCACTCCCTCCAACTTGAGCGGCCATGTTTACCTGCTGCTGCAACTAAGAATTATTTTCTCCTTTAGTTGATTAGCTGTTTGGTCTAAAATGCCAGCAAAATGGTGAGAAATGTGGATCAGTGTTTCAAAAAAGCCCATTATGACATCCTCAAATGTCTGGTCTTGACAACAACCCAAAGATATTGAGTTTACAGTCATAGAGGAAGAAAGATAACAGAAAATATTCACCTTTTAGAGGCTGAAAACAGAGAATTCAAAATGATTGATAAATTACCAAAACAGTTGCCGGTCAATTTAATAGTTGATTTAATAATCAATTAGTTGATGCAGCAGGTATCACAGCAATATTCCACTATTACTCAGAACATATAGACTATATTCTTCACATTCCACTGGAAAGCCAGGATAAAAACATGTTAGTTGACTCATCTAAGAAACAGGAAGCCTCTTGGATGAGAGGTGAGAGCTAGGGACAGCAGTACAGCTGCAAGTTAATAGGAATATTAATTTTCATCAGCCATGAGCAATATTGTCTTTTTAAAAAAAAAAAAAACGCAATATTTTATGCATGTAAAAATGGCCAAGGATGTCAGGTCTCATTTTAATGGTCTGCTAAATGAGAGAATGTGACACAATGCACCGTGTTAGCACAGCGTGTGTGCTTCCTCAGACAATAAGTGGCAGAAGTATTATTTAAATGCAGCTAATGTTCCAACCTGAATCCCAGCTGAGCACAAATTTAGACTCCACAGTCAACAGATGGCTCTTTGTTCAGGTCAGAACATATATTATGTGAATGTTCACTGACTTGAATTAAGTTATACTGGTTTAGGTTTGGGGTTAAAAAACAACAGTCGGGCCTTAGGCAGAAGTCAAAATCCTTGTGCCGTCTGCTGTTACACAACATTAAGAGAAGCTTGCGTCATACCTGGCTGTAGTTCGGTTGCCAGTCAGCGTTTGTACATTCAGGGAATCTCCTCATGCTGCCGAGCGCGTCTTAAATGTTTTAGTAGAGAATCAAAGTTCGATAAGGAAGCCTGTGGTAGACTGAGTACTTTCACAATACCAAAGGCTAAACTGCCTGTCTGGACGGTGGTGGTAGTTTTGTCAATGTCAGTGGTGTTTGAGTACACAGCTACTTCCCTACCTCCTTACAGTAAATAAAGTGTTACTAGTCCCCATGAATTACCGACTACACTGACGGCATGAAGAGTATACTTTATTTGAGAGGTTAAAAAGAATCACCCAGCAGTTGGTTAACGTAAGGAGCTTTCGTTTTTTTAATTTTTTTTTTATTAATCATTTATTTCTGCATTAAAACAATTGGAAAATGGCGATCACAATTTCACAGAACTCAAGGTGATGTTGGCTTTGAAAAAAGGCTCAAAACGCAATAATATTAAATTTACAACGACCGAAGAGATTTTATTGAGGTGATTTCAGTTCATTTTTACTTTATAAATCAAAATAACTGCTCGTCATTTCTACAACTGAAATGCATTGTCAGTTATTCTTAATTCTAATGGATCGATACAAAATTAATCAGCAACTATTTGACAATTTTATGATTCTTTATTTTTTAAGAAAAAAAAAGACAGGGGTTTTTAAATTCTATATTTTTTAAGCACAAAAGGCCAAACATTCTTCCCGCCCTCATCCAGGTCACCACGGTGGAGATGAGGTTGTGTGGCCCGGGCATCACTTGGCGAGGCCTCAGCCTGCTCAGTCATCCTCACACTTAACGTATATTATATAGGTTACATCAGATATTCTTTCAATGCAATTTGTAAATTGTGATTTTGTTGCTCTGTAGATGCAACACGTATTGCTTCTGTCCCTCCTGGGAGACTGGTCCCTCCTCTGTGGCTCTTCCTGAGCTTCCTCACTTTTCTCACTCAGTTTATTTTACTGCTTTCAGCTTCTCTAATGTGAGGATTTTTTGATTTTGATTTTTTTTTTTTTGACATTTTAAAGCTCAAATGATTTAGGATCAATCTTGAAATGCAATCTGCAGAGTAATCGATAGAGAGAATAATTGCTTGTTGTCGGCCAAATTACCTTTTTTTGTCATCACTTAACTAATTGTTTCAGCACTCTTGATAATGGCTGCAACTGATGATAATGTTCATTTTGTATAAATTCTTTATTCTTAGGTCTATAAAAAGTAAAGAGAGAAATGCTCAATACAATTCCCAGAGCCTGAAGTGACGTCTTCAAATTGCTTCTTTTGTCCAACCAACAGTCCAAAACAAGAAAACTCTTCGTTTACTGTCATCAGTGACAAAGAAAGCAGCACATCCTCACATTTAAAAAGCTGAAACCAGGAAACGTTTCCTTGAAAAAAGCCGATTTTTCAAATATCCAAATATTTTCATTCAGTTCTCCTATCAATATGAACAAAGGCGAGGGATTGAAGTTGGTCATTTAGTATCTAGTTGCTACTGTGAAAAAATACCCATCACAACTTCACAGCACTCAAGTCGATGTTGGCTTTGAAGACAAGTTAAAAACTGAATATTAAATTTACAACGACTGAGGAGCTTTTATTGAGGGGATTGTAGTTTATTTTTACTTTATAAATGATGAAAATTGGGTTCAATTATAGAGATGTAATGTTTAGATGGGTAATTTTGATATTAGTGGATCAATATAAATTATAAAATTCATCAGAGACCAATCTGAAAATCTTAAGCATTAAAGCCATTTTTTAAGCAAAAAGACCAAAGATTTGCTGCTTTCAGCTTCACTGATTCTCTGAGGATTTATTGGTTTTTCCTCTATTACAGAATAAAAGAATCAACGTGTTTGAAATGCTTGTTTTTTTCTGATCAACAGCAGACAAGCCAAAGTTATTGGGCTTTAAAAATTGTGACTTTGTCAATGTTTTTTTGACAGCTCATATATCAAATTATTTTTGATTAAATTTGAAATGCAATCTGCAGACTAATCGTGAGAACAGTCGTTCCTTTTTATTGTTGTTGCTTGACTAATTGTTTCAGCACTCTTACTATGGGCTGTAACTAATGATTACGTTCATCATCTATGAATTCATTAATTGTTAAGTTAAATGTCAAAAAACAAGAAAAATAATAATCACAACTTCCCAGAGCCTCAAGTAACGCTTCTTTTGTCCAATCAACAGTTCAAAACCTAAAGATTCTTCATTTATGATCATCAGTGACAAACAAAAGCAGCAAATTTACATTTAAGAAGCTGGACCCAGAAAATCGTGACATTTTTACTTGATGAACGACAATTTGTTGATTATCAAAATCATTTCCAACAGCTCTAGAGTTTACGTACATAGAGTTTAGACAGAAGTTGTTCCAGTCTGTATGTAACAAGACAAATCTGTTGAGTTCAGTTTCTATAAGTTATTCTATAGTGAAACAGAGGGATGTGTGCATTGACTTGTAATTCAGGTTGGGTTGAATTATAAATAAATTATGTGCTGCTGGGTCAGCAGACAGGTCACAGAGAGGCAAGTAAAGATCATTTTAGAATAAATAAAACATCTTAAATCATTCAAACTTAATTTATGTCTTTTGCAAAGCTTATTGTAACTGTTGATCGTGGTTCCCTTTTATATACAGAGCTAAAACAAGAGACACCCAGTGAGAAAGAAATATGTAAAGTAGAATTACTGGTTGGTGTGTATTACAGTCAAGGTGTAGCTGACCGACACGTTGCCACAGAGCTATTTAATTCACTTTTTGCTGCCGCACAGTATATTCTCCACCACAGATCTCCATAGGTGCTGCTCTCCCTCAATGTTACACAGTGTTGCTCATAAACTACATAAACCCATGCCTGTATAAAGGAAGATTGTCCTTGTGGTGCCGTTCAGTTGAAATTTTTGCTGGACAGTCCTTGTGAGGTGACCATGATGATGATGACGATGACGTTGTACTTCAAGCAACATGGTCAAACAAATACTTGATTAAATTCTTACTGGCTTACAGAACAAGGCTGACCTTGTTTCACCTCCAGAGCCTTCACACACACTCTGCAGATAGTATTTGATGTATTTGTATGTACTACACAACCTTGTATTTTTCCTTTTTATTTTACCCCTCGGTACAGGTGATGTGATGTACCTGAGCTCCGCTTGTGGCTTCCTCGGGCTTCTTGTCGTCTCTGATCCGAAGGAAGCGGGGGAACCTCAGAGAAATGCCCTTTTCTGGATCCACCTGGGGGCAGACACAATCACAGTCAGTTAACAGTAGACAGCCACTGATGCATGTGAGGATTTGTCCTTTTGTCCTTGTACTGTACTGACCTCTGACATGTGTTGAATAAATGTTTTAAGCTATTAGAATCCCCTTTTGTTCAAGGCTTTAAAACATCAAAGCCTGAATTATTATTTTTTTTTAAAAAAGGGATGGGTTTTAAAATCTTTTCAGTTCCAGGACAAAAAACTGCTTTTGTCCTACTTCCATTTATCTGCCTCTAAGATTCTCTCTCATTACCCTAAAATATGGATGCATTGCATTTTACTTTAGAATAACCAGGGCAATTTGAGAATAATAAAAAAAAGAAGTTGGCTGGGAATAATTGCACTCATCGTTTGTGATTTATCATAAACAAGTAGACAAATTCTTTTACAAAATGCATTTTATTGAAATTCTGAGGGTGTCAAGTCTGATGGCTCACTACAGAGGGATAGTCACACCAACGAGTGAATAGTGTGAGATTTTGGGTGAAACTGGCAGCAACAGTGGGCTACGAACAGCCTCATATTTAGAGATAGACTGATTATTCACTATCAGATTACCGGATCCGTCATTCAGCATACTTACGATTATGATCAGCAGTAGTAGTAGTAAGTGTTTCATTACATTTCAGATAAAACAAATGCATCACTTTGGATCTGATGCCAAATAATAATGAGGTATTCGTAATCTGAATCTGCAAAGTAACTAGGAACTAACGTAATCAAATAAATGTAGCAGAGTAGAAAAGTAAAATATTTGCCTCAAAAAGTTAGGTGGAGTGGAAGTATAAAGTAACACTGAAGTACAAGTACATCCAAAGTACAAGATCAATATTATTCTAAATTATGACAGAGATTTTCATTTGTACTGCAAATGTATATTGGTTCCAAATATCAGTAATCCGCTCCATGACTACTAATAATCTGCAAAAAATGAAAAACCATTGTTATGACCCTGACCATTTACATTTAGCAGACGCTTTTATCCAAAGCGACTTACAGAATTCATACATACATTCATACACACGTGTGTGTGTGTGTGTGTGCGTGTGTGTTTCTGATTGTGAGCAGGTTGGACGGCTTGCTCAGCTTGATTGCTGACATGGGATTCGTCAGAGGAGGAGGAGAGGAGCCCTTTCTGAACCGCCTGCTGACTGCAATCTCTTCCACCAATCTCCCACTTCCTACATGAATCAGTGTCTAGTTTTGACTCGTGTTTTCTGGTGTGTACCAGTTGTGAGTAACTCAACTGTAGTACAAACTGGTACTTGGTGCTTTGTAGATAGACAACCCATGTGGTAGCATTGTAGGAGGGAGAAGCCATTTCTCTTGTTTATCCTCATTTCAGGAGTTAGGGTAAGATTTTGGCTTTTGTTAATATTTATTGATCTGTGGCAGGAAGATCGGAAACAGATTATTTTGTTTGTTGTGTTGGCCTTGATCTCCCTCTGATGCAAAAATAAATGCTACATTGAATGTAACACCTCTGTGACACTGGCTTTCTTGGGAGTGAAAAGAATGTAGAGATGCACATCATGTTATGTCTTGGGTTCCCCTAGAACAGGGGCGTAACACCACATCAGTCAAATACTTTAATCTAATGAAGTGCAACAAAAAACACTTTCGCAAGAAACTTCTACTCAAGTCAAACCATGTCGTTAATAGGGGTGGGAACCACAGAGAAACTGTCAACACATCCTAGACGATAAAGATGCTATCACAACACATTGATTCTGTGATATCTGTCTAATTGAAGAATAAAAAATATACCTAAAGAGGCAAAGTGCAAAAATTGTGTATTTATTCACTTCATTGTGATATCAGTTTCACAGAATTTGACATGAGCTGTTATGACACTGTATTAAAAAAAGAGTATTAAAAGAGTCTTTGTCTTAAAAAGAGCCTTAGCTGAGTGCCTCTTTACCTCAAACACACTGACTGCAACTTGCCCTTGTCCATGTGTATGACACACATGGACAAGGGCAAGTCGAAGAGCCAAAAACAGGAAAAACGCTGAACTGCCAGAAAGTTAAAAGGATACAACTATGACTCATCAAACTCTTTTCAATCTGTGTGAATTAAGTTTACTGACTGATGAAGTAGTGACTCTGGCAAGTCAAACCATCAGCAAAGTTTAGAGCTCATGCATGTTTTAATAGAACTTTCTATATCTGGCAACTTACATGACGACTGAGAGAGATATACACTGATCGATTTAAATCCTCACTTCAGCAGCGAGGACAGATATCACTGCCGAACTGATTAGTCATGGAATACGATTTGCTATAGTTATGGTTATATCCTGTGACAATGTTGGTGATGGCGTTGGCAGTCAATGTGCTACTGGTGGTATTAACATGTCCCATTAGATATGAGAGCTCTGAGGTAATTTCTTTCCATTGTTTCCAGCAGCTATTGAAAGAAAGAAAAAGCTGCAGCTAAAAAGATGTTTAAAGCCACACAGTAATCTGACAAATTACCAGGTGGTTGATGACATGTCAAGTGCAGATAAAACTAATCCTCTTAGCGAGGGTCTTATTTGTTCACGACTCGTTCAGCTATCTCAAACACGTGTTTGAAAGTGACGTCGTAAATGACAAACCTCTTTTAACCTTTACATTCAGATTTTGCAAACTAAATACAATAAAAACATGCTTATTTATGTTCTCTCTTCCTCTAAATGTTTTCAGATGGATATAATTAGTTTATCATGGTGTCATTTTACCTCAGCTTTGGTTGAAATGTGAGTTGTATGCTGTTAATGTTCCTGTTAATGCACACTGTGGGACTGATTCCAGCGCGCAGCCAGACAGCGGGTAATAACAAGTATCTGTTCCATTAAATCCAGCATCTTTTACAGCAGTTTTAATAACTCAATTAAGAGGCGCTAATTGTGACTTTTCATTGCAGGCAACAGACCATAACAGGCAGAATTTATCCGTGGAAACACATTAAGAGGGAGTGGATTAACATAATGAACTGACCAGTCCCATGGCAGCCTTGTAGACAGGCGACAGCGACAGGTCGGCGCACTTCACCTCCCAAACCTGCACGGCATCCAGCCAAACGTCAGGCTCTGCCGACTGGTCGAAGCGGTAGTAGGCGCGGGGCTTCTGGAGAATGTGCTCCTAGAGGAAATAGAATAGATAAAGACCATATTCATTACAAATTATATCACACGTTTGTTTATTAAAAAAAAAAAAAAAACTTAAGCTATCACAGCAGTGTTAAGAGATGAGACAAAACACCAAATATCCAATTCCTAATTTAAAGAAAAAAGAAAGAACAAAACAGCAAATCTTCACATTTTAAAATCTAAACACAGACAAGCAAAATGTGAAAAATAGGTCAATGCATTCACAGAGAACCTGATAAAGAGACAGTGACAGAGTGGCTACCCCTGCTGAATCCTTCTGCTGCCTCACAATCACCTCCCGAGAGACTGCACACCGTTTGAACACGCTCATTCAAATGATGCCTCCTTACCTGAGGGGCAACATGAGAGTGTGAGTTTCTCACCACGTCGTCACACGCCGACATGACAGATTTCAATCGCAGACTCCTTGATACGTGCAGATTTGGTACCCCGATAATCACCTCTTAAGATCAAACAGTCATTAAACCTCGCAGCTGAGCGAGCGCCACCATACTGTTCCTGTGCTGTAAGCAACTTCTAAAATATTTAATAGCGCTTTATTTTTAAATCTGACATAAGTAGTCATTCTGTCAGCGTAGGTCTCACTTTTACAAAAATGACACCCCTCTTGTTTTAGTGTATTTCAGCTAGCGTGACTCTGAATCAGTATGATGTTAACTAGACTGCCGCAGTGTCCACAGAACTGGGTCATAGTTAAGCGATGCTGGGAAAAGAAGGCTCCAGCAGGAGTGCTGCTGGTTTTCTCACACACATTATTTATACTGTAGGCATTCAAGTGACACTCTTGTACGGAGTGAATTACAACGAGTGAGCTGGTAGGCGTGTAGAGTCTCCTCAAACATTGCTGCTGATCGTTATCCTATCGTGATCCTGAAGTTACAGCTGCAGCTTTATACTTTATATGACAGGTCAGGCATCAGCTGAACGAGGTTGAAACATTTCATCTAGACTGTGTACAGTTTCACAAATTACAATTGTCTTCTCAAATCAGTTTGGGATCTCGGGGCTTCTGAAGACCCGGATTAGGCTGGACGAGCTGTATGGAGGTTGTTTTTTTTTTTTACATTTTAAAAACAGGTCACCATACTTCAGTTGTTTAGGAGAATGCTGCAGCACTGTTTTGCTGTAAAGCTCCAGAAATGTTTTTTGGGCTACAAAACTTCTCATCTGCATGAGGTAAGCATGTAGTGCATCTTTTGAATCTGCATTGGGGCTGAACAGCAGCAACAAGATGGTGATGATGGGTCGGCCCACATTAAAAGTTCGACATCTGGGGAACGCTGTCCAACTGTGACTGAGTGGGAGCAGCCTTAAAACCATGCCGGATTAGTACGGCTCTTATTCCCCTCTCTTCCTCCCTGGGGCCGTCCGGCTAGCCCGACTGGATGGTCAAAAGATGCTGTTGGCAGTGATCACCTCAAAGTTTGCTGCTCTTAATCCATAACACTGTTTTTCCTCCTCTAATGCTAATGAAAGTATTTCGCCATAGGCAGTACGTGTTTCAACTACACTGTAAAGCTGAGAAAACTAAGCCGTTGCCCCAGCCGTTAAGATACTTATTAAAGAGAGAAATTATCTATTAGGTACAGGTGTTGTTGCTGGAGGAAGCAACACAGTTATTTCAGACCATTCAGCAATAATGGTAAGCTAAAAAAAAAAAAAGTCTGACTTCTCCGTAAGTAGAAAAATTGGGAGATTTTAGAAGATCAAAGGGAAAATACATAATTAGGAGCCACTCAATGGCCGCTTAAGTAAAGCAAATGGTCACTACAGGATGTCACCTGATACTTAAATGTAAAGTAAGGTAAAGGTAAGGCAAATTTCCAGTTAAATACACATGAGTCTTCGCATACATTTCCTTGAAAAAGCCTCTGGCCATCAGCTCAAATGAGTATAACTTCTCTTGTTCCTTTTTCAAGTTTAAATGTGAAAAATCTGTGCAGGAAGTGCTGAGTTTGCACTCACCAGAACATGATTAGTGAATGAGAACTGTGTTTCTGCTGGAAGAGGAAAACTCAAGAGCAGCAGAGTGTCAAGTATGTCACAACTGTTATTGTACTGATGGAAGTGGTGGATGAACACAAGGACACTGTTTGAGAATTTACAGTATTTTCATAGTTTCGGCGGTCATTTCTATCAGTCATTAAAACTTTTCACACAACAATAAATGAGATATTTCTTTCTACACTAAAATGATGTGCAAAAAGGCCTCAAACAAACCCCAAGGTTAGCTACATACATATCTGAAAACAAAGGCGAAAAAAAAGTTTCATCCCAAACTGTGTTGTTGAGACCCATAATAGGTAACGGACCAGCTTCCACATTTAGATCTACTTAATCTACTTCAGTTTTCCTCTTGGATCCACATGTATCAGAAACTTTGTCATTGTAATCTATTGGCTGTCTGTCTGTCCTGAGAGAGGGATCCCTCCTTCCTTTGTTTTCCCCCTGTTGAGTTATTCTTGTGGGGAAATTTTCCTTAGACAAATCAAGGGGTCAACCGAAAAGCCCACAGAGATAATCTGATGATTTTAGGCTAAATAAATAAAACGAACCGGACTAGACTTGCTTTAGTTGTGTAGTATTGATATCTCGGGCACTCCATCTTTCAGTGTTATCTCCAAATTAAAAGATTCTTGCTGTCTGACTGTGTCATAGCAATGCTGCCACATTCCTAGATCTCAGCCATTTACTTAAGTGAGTACAACCAAAGCAGGAAAAGAAAACATTCTTCACTGTTTGGTTGGTCTTCATATTGTCAGTTTCCCAGCTCTCTAAGGAGATCTCTCTTTTTTTAATTTTACTTCATTTACTTCATTTGATCACCACTAAAGTAGATTTACCTGATTGCAGTTGTTTACCCCTTCCAAAACTGTGGTGCTGAATAATGGCCAGAACATTTTTTTGAAGACTATTATGGTGTAACAGTGCACTTAACCTGACCTTTTGGACATCAAATGTCAATACTTCATAATTTTATCCTATTAGACATTTTTTGTCATATTTTATCGTAGGACTTCTTGAGTGACAGCCAAAAATGTGTTATGACTCTTATCTCTGACCACCAAATTCTAATCAGATGATCCTTGAGTTACTGTGGATATTTGTACCAAATTTGAAGATATTTCCTCAAGGCGTTTTTTGAGATATTGCTTCCCAAGAAAGGGACGGATGTACGGACAACCCCAAAACATAATGCCTCCAGCCATGGCTGTCGCCGGCGCGAATGCAAAAATGCAAAAATAATCAAAAAACATATTCAGGTTGAATACGCAGAAGACTAAAATATTTCCATATCTATTTACAAAACAATAGCCATTATTTTCCCCTTTTCGACTAATTAGTTAATCGTCTATTTGTTTCAGCTTTAGTGCAGTTACTCACACTGAGCAAATTGAATTAAAAAGAAAAAGGCAGCTCTGGTTTGTGTTAATGTAACAAAAAAACATGAAAACAGAAAAAAAAGAAGGGGTGTATGTACATCAGTGTATCGCACGTTACAGCACAGCACCTCGCCACCCAGAGGAGTGTGTGCAGAGCCAATTGTCTCCGTGTCTGGAATTCCATCGGCCTGCAGCACTGCAACCAAAGCAACACGGCCGCACCAGCAGCTTGCCTTAATTCGCCATCCATCACTTTCAGATGGAGGGCTTCATTACAAAGCACTACAGTACAAGCTGTATTGGTCTGGGGCAGAAAAAAAAAAAAAAGGTTACACTGGCTTCTCAATCACTGTTTCACTCCAATTCTGCACCGTGCAGCAGTTTGTACCACTGAGTTGGAACCATTAACCTTCAAAATATGACTTTAAGGTTATTTGATCCCAAAACACTACAGCGTGTACCAGGTTTGATCAGTGAATATGATCTCACAGATAGTCACTTTCATAAACAGACGACGGCATTTATAAAACATCTCTCTGCTCATATTTTACTTAAAAGCAGGTCTAAATTTAGCCGATGAAGTTAACCGAGTACCCAAATGAATTGTGACTCTCATAACAGCTATCACTTCCGGAGAGCTGTTGTCAATTTCTTCAAATGTTGCTGCTCTGCCGCTCTGGAACGAAACCTCTTCAAATGTAAATTGAAAAGGCAATTCATTTCCCAACGTCAGAGCACGCCTGCACAGTGGCTCCAAATGCAGATTTGTATTGAAGTCGTTTATGATCTCTGTCCAATGTTTTCCAGGGAGGCATTAAACTCACACATTTGCAAGCAATTGTTACTTCAAAGGCCAAATTATTTGTATTTCTGGGATTTCTTTTGGGTGATATATCAAAAGTTTAGGATACTAGACACGATGTGTAGAAGCCTGAAGGAGGAAAAGAAAATGATTACCTGTAATACCTCAGCTTATTTCTGTGACTTCTCTCATTTTGACAACTTAAAAAGGTACCTGGGAGCGTACCAAATGATTGCAGTATCCGAGTTGCATTTTAGGTGTATATTTGCACACTGGCCATCTCATTTGGGTTGGAAAATCTCAATATACTTCAACGAATAAAGAATTAAAATGAGGGAATGATTATTTGTAGAACGAAGGGGCTCCGAAAGACCTCAGCCACCCTCATTACAGCTCTTTTAACCTCAAAAATGACCCTGAGTCGGTTTTAAAAGTGAAGCAACTATGGCTGCAGAATGTTAAGAGCCCAGGTTAGGATTTAAAAAAAAAAAAAATGATGGCATCAGTGTGAGAAAACAGGTGTTGAAGTTGTGAATTTTAACCAAGCTTGTACGTGCGACATACACGCTGTGCCTCTTTACCTTTAAGAACTTGTAATGCTGCTCCAGATCTTCATCCTTGAAGCCTGTCCCGATCTGCAAGAAAAGAAAGGAGATAAGAAAGACACACACGCTCAGATACACACATACACATATTCCCTCATGGTGAGACAGCAGATATTTGGCAGCGAGCGGCTGAACACATAACAGCAAGCAAATCCTCCCCTCTTATACCACGAGCGCCTTGTCTGCCTGCCTCGCCTGAAGCGTCATGTCACCTCTCAGAAGACCTGAGCCCGCTGGGACACAAGAATCACTAGGCGGGCTGACATGCACAGAAAGGCAAAGAAAAAAGCAGCTGTATCATGCAAATATAGCATTTTACAGCTCGCAGACAGATTCTAAAAAGGTGAATTCTGCAGGTGTCCAAGAACAGTTTTGTGTTGATTTAAGCCTGCACAAAGGGGTTTAGAGGCGTTTCATTCAACTATGACACCTTGATGGTTTAGTTTTATCCATCTGACAAGGCCAAGAAGTCCTCTATCAGGCCAACTGTTAGAAGACCCTGATGTGAAACAGCTACTTCACAGAAAATAACCCTGCAGGTGCTCCGTCTTTGAAAGGAACAAGGAAGTGTTTGTTTTGTTAAAAAGGCATAATCAGACCCCTACAGCAACTCAACATGATCAATACGGGAGTGAGTATGTGGTGCGTGTGCTTCTGTTAACTATTATGGATCTTTTCCAGTACAAGCACTGACCCTGTCGGGACCAGTAGTCCTCATGTGGACCAAATCCTGGTCTAAATGCAGCAAATGGTTCATGGTTAAGGTTACTGCTAAGGGTTTGGGTATAAAGTTGTCCACAATGAATGGAAGTCAATTTTAAAGTCCAACAAGGACAGCTGTGCAGGACGTGCATGTGTGTGGTCTATTTTTGCAATATTTGTGGGGCCAAACAGCTTCGCGGGGACATAAGTACTGGACTCCATAACATAAATCCTTAAATTCAAGGTTGAAGATTTGTGTTACGGTTATGGTAAGGGTTAGATAAGTAGCGGTAAAGGAATGGCTCCAGGAAATGAATGCAAGTCTTGGATGTCCCCAAAGAGCTTATGTTAGTAACAGGCAGGGCTGGAAAACATTAAACATTTGAGTAAAAGCTTAATTTAAGGAATTTTAAACATGTTTCTTCTAGAAACCTTTTCATCTCTGTTACCAGAATTGAGAACACACTGACAAGGAGCTGCAGATCAGATTGGCTTCAATCCAAACCCATTAAAATTAAACATGTCTCAGAACACAGCTTTTGATTAACTTTTTATATGTATGGTCATTTTTATTATTCTCTTGTACATTTAGAAAAAAATGGATCTAAAAGGATGATCATGTTTTAGATCCCTCGTGTTTTTTAACTCTCATGCCTGATCAAAGAACTGCCTCTGAGGAAACCAGAATCCGCCGCAGACATGACCCCGATGCAGTAAACTGTGTTTTAATTTTTTTTACCCGTTTTAATCTTGACGATGCATTCACATGTTTAGTTGTCTTAAAAGAACCTGCATAAGAACTTATATCTCAAAAATACAAAGAGCTCACTCGAAGCAGAATGTAAATTTGATCAAAACAGAAGACAGAACACATTTTGGGTATTGACATTCAATACTTAGCCCTACAGTCAAAACAGAGAGAAGACAATTCAAATGCTGTATGCAATTTCATTTCATGTCATCCTTGCTGATGTTTCTGTTGTGTTTGAAGGGATGATATATCTAACTTTGCTTTTTGAATGCATTTGATTTTTCTTCACAGAATATAACAATCGCACAAGCCAAACTACAAACGTGAATAATAGCCAATAGTCGAGGAAAAATAGCACAAAAAGAGGAAAAAAAAGACTAAATAAGACCATAAATAACCTAGAATGGCACTCAGTAGAGCTCATACCTCCACCACGGCCGAACAGTCCCCCTTATTCTAATCAAGCTTAATCCAATATCAAACTCGATAGCCCTGAATAACTCTGAATCTTAACCACTCAAAACTGATTGACCATAATTCAAGCTCAATAGATCTAGGACCTGCTTCAAATTGTACTCAATCATAGATACCATCCACTTAAATATGTCTGATTTTTTTCATCAAGATCCATGCATTATTCCCTGAGAACTTAACGAAAGTGTCGAGGAGAAAAAAAAAAACGCCCTCTCTTGCAATGTTAAATGTTATCAGGATCTGCACCATAGTTCATTGGGTCTATTCTGGGCTGAGATCCATCCTCCGTCTAAGTTTTGTTGAAATCAATTCAGTCGTTTTTGTGTAATGCTGTTAAAGGACACAGGTGAAAACAAACTCCCTGCCAGAGGTAATGAATTCTGTTCCGCTAGAATTCAAACCGATGTGTCCGCTGCCTTTAATATAACAGTATGTCAGTACCAATAATCACTAAATATCCGATGTATGAGCCATTTGTGAGTTCATGTGATAGTTCTGAATTTAAAGTTATGTAAGAAGCACAAAAAACAAGCTGTCCTGTCTTTTTGGTTCTCTGTTAGGGGAGTCTTGTGTGAACTGTGTCTGAGTGGCCTGCTCCTGCATCTGCTGAGGACTTGTGTCTCGCTCAAGGACATTTCAGCCGGATGTATAGCTGAGATTACATTTGGGAAATGGAAATGTGGGTTGAAGTCTGCTTTCAGCTACTGAAATTGAGGGTTCCTGAAGTTACTGTGTCAAGGACAACAAGATCACTTTTTAAGGGGCTTTGCCTTTGTTTTATGGCTGACATTGAAGAGTGAAAGAGAAAAAGACAGATGACAAGCAGCACGCTGGAACTGCTGGCGCTGCAGTCACATGATACACATCCTAAACCACCAGAGAGCCGGGACGTGCCACAGACACCTTTCATTATAGAGGCTGATTTTATATCATCTACATGGAGACATTTTTTGTTCAAAAAATCAACTCTTTCCTGCAGTGGACACAGACCTTAATGACGATACAATGAGTCTGAATGATGCACATCAGCACCACTTTCATCCAAAAGAGACAAAGTAAGACAAAAAAAAATGTACTCTCTTGGCTCTGACGAGTCTGTCACTGCTGTGACAGTGATGGCAACACTCACTCAACACTGCAGAGTGTCAGGCAGCATTTAGTATTGCAAAGTAACTGTTAACTATAGATGTCAGATAAATACAGTGTAGTAAAATGTACAATGTTTCTTTCTGAAATGTATAAGAGTAGAAATATTAAGCATTCTTAATTCTTCGATTTTGAGAGTATGGAAGTATTTCTGAGTGAAACGGAATAAGCAGGTGAGAAAAAAACTATTTGATTTCAACGTTCAATGAAAAGTGGGCATGTCATACCAAGAAGAGAATTACAGTGATTCAGAATTGGATGCTAGCTTCCATTCAATTGTAGAGGATTGCTTGCCTCCTTCAAACTTTCATCACCTATGTTACAAGAGCAGGCAAACGTCCCCCTTGAACTGAAGGAGGTAGATGAAGACAAGGGAGAGGATGAATATTTCATCCTTGGAGTAACACCTTGACTTCACCGCGCACGTTCCTGTAACCTCATGTGTGTGACGGTGTTTGTTCCACCCTCCTCTACCATGGGTGAGAAGTCTATATAGTTAGATCGTTTCGTTGTCTGTTTAAAGGGTGACTATAGATAATACTTCTGACTTTGTTGTGCTGTAGATCCTGAGTCTGCCCAGGATGTTTTAGTCTGAATATTGTCTGGATTTCTGTCTGACTCAATCTGCTCTCTGCAGCTTGACATGGCTGCTGTCCTCTTCTGTCAAAAATGGACTATGTGTGTATTTTCTGCAGAGCTGAGTGGAGAGCAGCTTCTGGGACGATGGCTCTACTGGTGGAAAAACCGACATTGTCTAGAACAGCAGAGCTTATCGCAGCTGTAACATTACACAGATGTGTCTGATGAAAACTGGGCGTACAGTGGCTAGCAAGCAAAGCGTGCTGCCAAAAGCTGAAGAATGATTGATGGGTGAGTGTCATGATATTATTGGTAGCACACGTAATATTTAGATGAAGAAAATGACTGGATTTTGAGATAAGAATTAGAAGAAATATGCACAATATGACTTATCTAAAAGGCATTTTTTATTTCATCTTGACTTTAGGTACAAAACTTGATAAAAGAAAATCTTCAGCATGTCAGCATCATCATGTTTTTTTTGCCATGTATTTGTGAGAAGGCAAAGCAAACAAATACACTGCCATTTCCACATCCTTGCAGGTTTCTTTTCCGCTCATACACAAGAAGTAAACAGAGGTGCACAACATGCCAGTCCACCACTTCATATTGAAATAAACTGACTTTGGCTTGCTTATGAAGACTGCAGTCCTCTGTGTACTTTCTGAATATTACTTAACTTGCTGTGCATGGGGGAGGCGATGCACCAACACAACTTTAAGAACAAGGTGTAACTGCCAAGTTATCCACACATTTCTGAGATCAGACAGGAATGCCAGCCAGGACAGCTCAGCATGGAAATTTGTGGATTTCATCGAAACTGAGCTGCAAGTGTGAGTTCATAAACCCTGGTGCGTCTGAATGCACCGGGTCAAACAGACTGACAGGTGTGACTTAAAGCTCAGTCAAAATCAGTTTAGCCTTGACAGCTTGAAAAAAAAATAAAATAAATGATGACTATGTAAAAACAAGAAGCTCTTATTTTGAAAAAATATCTGAAAATTGAAGGTTTCCAAAACACTGGAGCCAGCAGCTATCCAAGCAACGAAGACTAATGTGAAAATCAATACCAGACAACAGGCAAGAGCTCTTCATCTGACATTTTTCACATTCTACACAGCAAGTGGTGTCTTTTTTTGTGCAATTCAAACACCACATCCATCCTCACCCCACTTATCCAGGATAGCCATCTCAAGTGTGAAAACCTTCTCCAAAGAGAATGTATTTATGGCAGAAACAGTGAGAACATGGAGAAACCACCCACACTGCATTAAAGAGTTAACACGGCAATCTAACCACGCTTTAACCTCAGTCGGCTCAGTGGAGCTGCTCAGTGGCCGACAGCAGAACGCTGCAGTTATACCAACGGGCCCCCAGGTGTGAATGTGAATGTGAAAGAGTGTGTGTGTGTGTGTGTGTGTGTGTGTGTGTGTGTGTGTGTGTGTGTGTGTGTGTGTGTGTGTGCTCGCTGCTCACTAAAGCAGTTTTCCATGGTTAAAGACATAAAAGTTAGACGGGGAAAAATGAAGATGGGAGGTTTTTGTAGGACAGAGAAGAGACAGAATTTATGCTCTCTGGTGAAGTCGTACTCCAACTTCTTCACGCTTTCATTATCTCAAACACACACACGCATAAATACACAAAAGTGGTCACGCTTGCTCCAATATGCGCTTACCACTTATCCTAAGATGCACCCAGTCACGCCTCCACACACACACACTTTTTTCCTCCAACTCAGGTTTGAGGGTAAAAGTGACAGTTCAAAAAGCACATACACACAAACTGCACACTAGATACAACAAACACATCCAAAACACACTCAGCAACACCCCCGCTGCGCGCGCACGCACGCACTCACTATCAAGAGACGTGAGCAGAAAACGCTCAACAGTTTATGACTCCTCAGCACAAAGATTGGAGAGACATTTTGGAAAAAAGAGGAACAAGACAAACAAAACATTCTGTTGTGATATGTGATCATGGTTCATACTAACATTTCCAAAGGTTACATATCAAAATACATGAACTGCCAGAGGGGAAATTAAATATATTAACAGTTTGAACTTCAAGATTCAACTGCTGCCTCAAAATGTTGACAAATACGTCAGGGCCAGAAATATAAAATCGGTTTCTCTGGAGGAGTTTAATGTGGGTGCCTCGGCTGTTTAAAATATATGTATGTGCTCTATGCCCCTGCGGTTATTTAGAAGGGCAAAAAAAAAAAAAACGTCAAGAGCAGCATGCTCAAGAGGGCAAACTTTTTTTTTTGTTTGTTTTTTTTAAGATGGTATCTTGGTTCAGGGCTTAATAATCAACTGACATGATGCTTTCAAGTACATTTTGGTGAAAATACTGTTTAAAAATAAATATAGTGTAAAAACATACGATAAGTGATATTATGTGATGGACGCTTTGAACGCAACAAAGAGGCTTTGAAACTTTCTACACTGTAAATTGCTGAATTAAGGGTAACTGTGGTTCTGACTGCAGGATAAGGCCTGTATTCTGTGGCGTGATAAACCATGTGTTGGATGTATCGTAAAGCAGGCACTGTACAGACACGCACCTTGCAGACGGACTGGAACTCTTCGTTTTCCTCGTCGTAACAGGCCAACAGGAAGCCACCGTACGTGCCCGTCCTCTTGCCTTTCCCGAGGTAGGCACCGATCACACACAGGTCCACTGTGTCGCCAACCCCTTCCAGGTAATCTTTCTTCAGCTGAGGGGAGGACAACAGCATGAGAGAGATATTGCTGTGTGTCATGATGAATGATACTTTATAAGACAACAAGCAAATGCGAGTAAAAATGCATCTCAACATTAATAAAATAAAGAAAAAGGTATTAATCTACTTTGCATGCTAATAAATGGCATGTATTTGTTCCCTTTGGCATCCAATTAATGCAAACTGTCAGAGGTTCAAACCCAAAAGCCTTAAAATGTTGACAAGATAATGGTCTTAAAAATATTCTTGTAGAAATGATGATTGTTATGTAATAGGGGGTTTGTAAAATGTTGCTGTCAGTGTCAGACGTTTACTGTTCATCCATATGAGGATTCATTTGTTACACTTTTGTTTAGCTGCTTTGTTTTTTTCATTTAACAGATTCTATTTATTTGTATTTTTCATGACAGGAAACTAACCTTACAGGTTTTGTTCAGACTGCAGGCAAATCAGATTTGATTCTCAATTCAGATCTTTACTACTGTAATGTTATTTCCAGGTCATCGGAACAGATTTGCATGTCAATCACCAACCTATCTGCAGGGGTTGTAGCGATAACCAAATGGGCGTTAGTAACTTCTAGGCATGGGCATTTGATTAAATTGTCTTAATCAATCGTCGGGAGAATTTTCAATTAATCATTAATATGTCTACATTAAACATCACTATTTATAGGCTATATTCAAAATGCAATGAAAATACAAAAACACAGCATGTTTTCCTCATTGAGATCTTTATTACAAGATGAACAACTCTAGTGGAAGTTAGACCGGATCAATTCAATGGTTACACTTGAAGATAGGCGCTGCTGTGCTCTAAAGCAGCGGAGCCTGCAGCTAGAAGCCGGTGCTCATAAACACGACTCGTGAGGGAATGTGATATGCTGGTTCCAATAAGTTTATCAGTTTTTGAAAACCTTCACCCTCAACAATACTTAAGGGCAGCATATCGATCTCAATGAACTTGCAGATCCCTTGGGTAATTTTATCTGCTCGATGTGCATCGCAGCTCCTCCTTGTCCGTGCTAACACCGAGTTGATGCTAGGTTGAAACTTAGAGCAGGATGCACCGCCACTAACCAGGGTCGGATGCGCGTTGTTCAAGTGGTAGATCATTTGAGTCGTGGATGAGTTGTACTTATACACAGCTTCGCAGTGTTGGCAGTGAACCAAGTCATTTTTTAAATCAAAACGGTCCCATGCCACACTCCGCCGTGACCTCTTCATGATTACATTTGAAATACACGGAAACTGAGTAGGCCTGTGGCGTTTTTTTCAAATATTGTCCCATGTGGTAAAATGTTTAATTGCTGCCACATAGCAAAATTCATTGCATTCCTCAAGACTCACACTACGCAGCAGAACCTGCATTAGTTTTATCGATAAAAAATTAACGTCATCGACGAAATTCTTAATGATCAATTAATCGATCGTCGATGAATCACGGCCATCCCTAGTAACTACATACGCTGGTGATGCGGCTTTCCAACACAGACGCACGAGCTTTCAACTTTGCCTGTACAGGAGCCTGCCTCAAAGAACGAGCAGTTTATTTCAGCACCCTTCCACAGACTGTTGTCCGCTGTTACTTCGTCCTTCACACCGTGCCGCGCTGATACGCTTCAGTCACTCTGGATTTAATGTCATCGTAAGTGTCACCCTCACCAATCTGACTGGAATCACATTGCAGATGACGCATTTCATGTGGCCTTTTGCCGTCCAGACTTTCTACAAATCAATCTGGATATGCCAAAAAAAACCAATCTGGGTTGGCAGTCTGAACAAGACCCTATGAGTTGCATCCCTCACTTGTATGTGTTTCTGTTATAAGACAACAAAGAGGACAATGTGGCACACATGCGTTTCGGTCAGTGTTTGTACCCACATTGTGTCTCATGGAAATGTGTATAGGAGTTACTGTACTACTGTGTCACACAAACCTTGAGCCAGTTATGAGAGCGCTTGGCAATTTCATAGGTGGCATCCTTCTCCAGAGTCTTCACCATTAGGCCTTCACAGGAGTCTGCACACACACACACACACATTAATACACCAAAACACGATTCTAGTCGTGCAGAAAGGAAATGAACAGATTATCTTTCAGATAAATGTAAGGTATTTGTTTCCTTCTGAGAGACACACACTCAAACAAACACAAAAGGGTTCTGGACACAAAGAGATGGTAGAGAAGGACACAGGTATACAACTCACACGCACGAGAAAACTCAGTTACACAAATCACTGTGGCGCACGCGCACACACACACACGCACTACAGCCAACAAGCAGGCCAAACAATGAGACAGCAGGCAGGGAAGCAAGGACACAACTACTACACACACCCATCATGCAATTTACACATGAAGGTAAGGGCACTAATGAAATGAAACACACAGGCAGCTCACCCACACACAAAGAGATTCAAAACACAGAGGGACAACAGACAGGAAAACAAGTACACACACACACACACACACACCCACACCCACACAGACAGACACACACAGAAAAAGTTAAAGACAAAACAAGTATGAAAATCTGTCTTGTCTCAGAAACATACACACGCACACACCTCGGACAGACTGCTCCAGGAACTCTGCAATGGTGTCGGTGTTGTCGGAGTCGATGGATCGGGCGAACACAAACTCCCCCTCCACCTCTGAGAAGCTTTCTTTCAGCAGAGCCCGACGCCGACACAGCGGCTGTCGCACCAGGGACTACACACAAACACAAACACACACACACCATTACAAATGGCAAAACTGTGTATCATTACAACCATTTCCTCTTCATAGCTTGGAGCCTTGCAATGACAAGGATGAAATGCCATCTCCGCTAGCTACCCACACACACACAAACACACGTCTCAGAGTATACTCACAGATACACAGTCACGACAGCTTTGAACGCACATGCAAACACCCACCCACACACACAAACACACACACAGTAGAGTCTCAAACCACGAGAACACACACAGTCTTGGTTGCACACAATAACTAGGAGCAGATTTCAAACCACCTACTGTATTTTTCGGGGCATTTTGAATTTGTGCATTAAAAAAATGAATGAAATGAGCTCATAATCTTCTAAATATCACAAAACAGCTTTGTAGAAACTGAAAAGGACTTTACATCTTTACAAAGGGAAACAACAGAAGTTAACAGATGCAGGATTTTCAGATTAATGATGTTTGCGGGGTCTGCAGCTTCCTCATATTTACATTTATATTTCTGCTCTTTCTTAAAGGGCTACTGTGTAGTTTTGGAGAAGAATATTAAGGAGCTAATATTCAATAAAAAATAACCCAATAACACTGTATGAAGGTAGAAGGTGGCAGGGTCCGCCATATATGAACAACACAAACAGTATGACATTTGTGTTGTCCTTTCAGGTCAGTTTGTTCTTTCAGCTTATTCAGTCATGAAATAATTGTTTGTTTATTTATTTATTTAGTTTGCATAGGCATAATGGGTACATTTCTTTCCCTAAAAATACGAAGTGCACCTTTAATTTGCAATGATACAGATGGAGTCTCAGCCTTAAAACAAAATGTGTAATTTGTGTTCAACTATAGATTATTAACTCCTCCTGTGGTCCTTAAACCTGCAAATTTTCCCAAAATAGCATCAAGGACATGACCTTGCTGTCCTCAGCTGTAGCTGTAGTCCTGCTAGCAGCCCTTAATGGTTGGCTGAAA
>OMLP01016127.1:0-12591 GCA_900302685.1 Spondyliosoma cantharus
GGAGAAATGTATACAGTCTGTATTTGGAAACTATGCCTTTTTAAATAGACAAATGTCAACAACATACATAGCATGACTTATTAACTTTTTTGTGCATATTTTTTCTTTATAAACATATATTAAACTCAATTTCTAATTTTCCTTTTTTTCCCTGCCAGTGAGTTCAGAGGTCAAAGGTCAGCATCACACAGAGAGGAGCCGGCAGGGTTTTAGGTCATGCTTAAAACATTTGACAACAAAGGTCATGATCCTGGGTCAAGCCGGTCATGTTTTTTTATGCTCTCTGCCTCCGTACTGGCAGTGAAACAGCCGGTAAAGCCTCTTAATGTTTGACTTCTGAGCATATTACTCAATTCCACTTTGTCATGAGTTCAGGACTAAAATGACTCTGTGCTTAGCAGCTGCTCTTACAAATTCAATTTTGGAGCCACGACGATTATATTTAAGGCTTTATTAGAGATAAGGTGGTACCAGGACTAGTATACAGTTAGATTTTTGCAGTGCATTTCTACATGCTGCTTTAAAAACATTCTGTTTTTACTCAGGATCAATATGGACAGATTTACATAAAGGTCTGCGCATCTGTAAGCAAAAGTGAGCGAGTGCACTGCACGTATTGATTTCCCATGTTTGTGATAGCAGCAATACTTACTGCCCTGACACAAAAGGGGGTACCAGCAGCTAGTGCTGAACAACAATGTACTTTATATGACAATGTAGGTCGCTGTGATTAAGTTTCCAACTAACAACTGTCAAAAGGGTAAATCAATAGGTAATTTTGGGGCCAGACAAGAGTGGTTGGAGTCAATATCCTGAATCAAGCAGCCCACTGGATAGCCCAGAGGGAGCCTGGTAAAAGGATTACCCTCTGCTACCCTTAAGTTCTCACTCCATAATTGTCTTTGAGCAGTAATGAACATCACAGGCATGACCATGTCTTCAGCTCACACTTTCAGCGAATGGAAGATAGAAAATCGATACATATACCCAAGCTAACCCCTGCCACATGGCTACATTACTTTTCCATTGTTACATTACACGCAGAAACATATTTGAAAAAGCCCAACATCCTGGAAATGATTCACAAATGTACCAAGGTTAATGGTGCCATTCATATGAGAGGACTAATCCCCGTGATTTGAATGGGGGATAATCATGAGGCTAATCAGGGCCTTTCCCATAAGCTTTTTGTTTGGTGATCTATGCGGTGCACTCGCTCCCCGCAAAAAGGATTCCATGAAGCGGGATATAATGCACACACAGTAATATTCACTATGGGCTATGAATAGGGACAGTGAATGAATCAAGCCCTAATGTGAGCATTATCCTTCAGACGTTTGTGCTTACTGGTCTAATGCTTGTCAGAGGAGCCCGAGTGGAGGATGACATTTTTAATGTCCGGTTTTATTGTCCGTCCCTTCTCACTAATGTCCACAGTTCAAACTCAAGAGCGAGGAATGTGAGATATTTCCTTTGTCTCCTATTATGCATTTAATATCTATTGCGCTCGTACAACCTGAAGAATGGAGCGATAATTAAATAACAGCCTGTAGGAGCTCCTGCAAAGTTGATTCCTCCCGTTCACTGACACGGAGGGCAATATCTTGAAACAACAATCTAGGTCGAACAATGCATCGGCATTATTGTAAATAATCCTCTTTGACACAATGAACTGTTATCTTTGAGAAGGATTTATTCTCTTTTGTGTTCTTGCGAAATGGCAATGTCGAGGCCCTGTGACTTTTTGAAAAGGGAGAAACCGCAGAGGAAATTTGTGGTGTAGATTGAAGGAGAGCCACTTGAAATGGGGTTGACTGACCCAGGATGGCAGTACACAACCGGCTTCAAATGAAAAGAAATGAAAAGAAAGAGAAAAGCTTATTGGATGTATTGAATCATTTTACTTTGCAGCCAGCCAAGGGATTGGATGGGGTGCGTGATCGGACTCGGTGTCAGGTCGAAATGCGTTCAGAGAAGCACACTTGACAGCAGACATCTTGAAACAAACACACATGAACTGTTCAAAAAATAGTTATGTGAAAAGCTGCGGGCAAAGTTTGTCAGTTTCCCCGTAGCTGCTTATTTGACTTTCTGTTGTATTTGATTAAATGTTGAAATCTGAACTTGAACCCATCGTGATGAATGAGAACTGCCTCTGACTTTAATATGTTTTCCTTTTAGGAGCTGGGACAGATCCAATCCACTATCGGTACTGGGTGCTGATAAGGCCTACTGGCGTAACTCATAAGTGCATATTGGATTGACATCAATGATCCAGATTCTATAGTCTATCTGATTGACTGCCAATTTATCGTTGCACTCTTTGAAATACTCTTATCGCATTTGCCTCATGCCTACTAAGAATTGATATTGCATCGCTGTGCATTTGATCTGTTTCAAGGTTGTTTTTTTTAAACATTAAAGGAGTTGCCAGAGTAATTTGATCCCGTACGCCTGTTTAAGTGAAACCTACATATGCGACACTTAAATGTGAATGTATTCCAAAGCAATTCTTTTAACACATTTTTGTTTTGTTTTTCTCTTTTTTCAAATGCACAGGTTACAATTTTTGCAGCGAGGGGTCTCAAAACAAAACAAAAAGACGTAAAAAAAGGGTAGTATCATGGGAGTTGCTGTCTTCGTTGTTAACTGATTCAGGCTGATCGATCTGTGATTCAGGCAGAAATACTCACAGAATAATATTTTATTCACTTCATGTTCAGTCAAGCTCGCCCAAAGTTAGAATGACGGGCAACCAAATCCAACACACTGCTACCTTGAATAAAGTTACAGATTTCTCTCACATTGTTGGAAAACATTTGCAATAATCAAAGTGCATAACTGAACCTTGTAATAGACACATTTTTTTTTACTTTAACTTATAATTCTGAAGTAAATGCTGATTGCACAGTGGTATGTCTGTAGAAGAATGACACCATCTGGGTGTAGATTGATAAAATGATAAAATGACGATTGATGACGCTGCTAGCAGTAGCCACATTGCTAATGTTATGTTTGCAACACCGCTGCCAAGAGGGAAACAGGGAAATGTGAGGAGAGGTTATTTTCAGTATTACAAAATATATGTAAAAGGTTTTTGGAGACATTTTAATATGGAAATGTTGCATATTATATCTTTTAAGAAGAAATGCCTTGTGGTTTGCTACTGCTTCTTGTAGCCTCACACACAGCTGGACAAACTGTGGCTCAGTGATCATCTTTAGTTCTGTTGCAATGTGAGTGACAAGCAAGACAACATTGTGACATATAAACTGCTTTATTGGTATTAATGGATCCAGTCACGTCATATTTAACGGGAGATCTTAATGTTTTAATTCTGTGTTATGACTCGCATTTATAGTTTGAGTCCTCCGCTCTGAGACGGAGATACGCGTCTACATGATTGATATGTTTGTATCCGCAGAGCCAGTCTACTGTAACAACAATGCTAATGGTGAAGTAATTAATCAATTTGACTCTGCGATGTTTGTAAACCGCAAATGGCTTTTAATTTTTTCAGAGGCAAGAGACATTTATTTATTTATTTATTGTATTTCCCGTCCTGTGCTGATGTACCAGTTCAGAGCGGGAGCCTTTCACACGTGTGCAGCCTTTCGCATCGACAACATGGTGAAATACAGGTTGTTTTCTTTAAGACTGCTCTGCAATGTGGCCTCTATTAAACCCGTAAGGTCTGTTTCACAGCCACCCACCTTCCATGTAAGCTCTGAAAACACTTAAGTGTCACTTCAAGGTCTCGACTAAACTTGAAGGGTAAACAGCAACACGCAATCTCAGTTCACCCGTTCTGTTTGCAGTTTACCACAGCAGCTGCAATCCAACGCAACATGTTTCCCCCCTGAGTGCTGTTCCGTCAGTTTAACACTTTTTGTTACCTTTTAGCTCTTAGCTGATCTTCATGAGAAATCTGTGGAATGCATTTAGCTTTGCTGTAAGCCGCTGCAATGCTTTTCTAGGTTGTGATCACGTCTCGTCGTATCCCTTTTTTTTTTTTCCTCCAGCTTATAAATTTATACTTCTGCTTCAGTTTGTGACTTCTCGTCTCCCCACCCCTCAGAAAAAGACTTTCAACAGCCCCTCAAAGAACGAAAAGTGAACTTGTGTCTCGCAGCCTTCATGTTCTGCTCCGTCGAGGCTACTACGGTCTGCAGAGAAATTGACCTTTTCTCTGAAGGAGTTTTTTTTCGCTGTATGATTTTTGATCATAAACGCAAAATGGCAGCTACAAAGGGAGGCCTCGCTCTTTGATTTTGAAGGGCTGTAAAAACCTGAGCTTCGCCCGTTGGTGTCTCAAGCTAAAGAAAATGTTTTCTGTTGTCGCCACGCTGGGAACATCTCGATGTGGGGTCAATCCGTCAGCTTATAATGAGTTATTTGCAAGGAAATATGTAACACCAAACAATGAAAAGGGCACGGAAAAGGTGAGGTACATTTCCAATTATAATGACAAACCTTATGGTGTGTTTTTTTCCCTTAATCAATTATGTTTGAAGCCTTCGTGTTTTAATGAGACAACAGTTCTAAACCTCTTCATTCACACAGTGCAAATATGTATACCTGCAAGTGCCTAACATCCACAGCCACTTTTCTCCGCTCCCTCGAAAATTAACAACCTGCTCAAGAGTTAGAGGATCTGCACAGATGGTGGTATACTATGCGAGCCACACGGGACAATTAGTATGTGAATTGATGATGATGCGGGCTCAGCACTAATTGGAGGGCTGGTAAATGAATGCGAGTCCTCCCTCGGTCTCAGTGGGCAGCAACATCAGGTAGCACTGTTATAAGTTTATTTCCATAACCAGCCCTGGCAGCGTGTAATGGGTTCATCATACGCGACGTGCAGCCAGTCTGCACCTCGGCCACCAGCACTAATCACACACACAGATTGCATTAACGTTGGATTACAATCTTGTTTTGAAATAATTGGAGCGCATCAGTGTCTCAATTTGCCGGCTATGAAGCTCAGGTTTTAAGTGCGAGATTTTGAAGCAAGGGCCTGATGTTTTTGAGATGACACCGCGTTTTGGCAGCGGGCTTTGACGCAATCCTCCACTCCACATCCGACACCCTCCACCGCTGTTTGATTAAACACTCGTTCACACTCGAGATGGAAAAGGTTAGCAGGTTGGAGACAATCTGAAAACCCGCCAAAAAATCCAGTTGCTAAATCTCTTATGTGAAGATCTGTGGTCTGACAGTGCACATGTGTTTGTTTATCTCCCATTCTGAAATGAAACATTTCAGGCACTATTTGAAAATCAGCAGTAGAGCTGCAATGAGTTGTTGATTAATTAATCAGACACTTGAAAGAAATTAGTGGTCAACTAGTTTGATAATTAAAAAGTTATTTTAAAAGCAAAAAATAGTAAGCATTTGCTGGTTCCAGCTTCTTAAATGTGACGATTTTGCTGCTTTTCATTGTCCTTTATGATGGTAAATGAAGAGTCTGTGGGTTTTGTTGTGGTCGACCTGAGGGGTAGGATGCAACGACTTTCCATGCAACGCAACACACATGAAGATATTTCACAAAACGTCGAGACATTTCGCAAAAAGTAAAGAAGTTTAGCAAAACAAACATTTTAGTAAACACGACATTTCACATTATGGATAATGTGGGACACGATTGTTGTGTTTTCTGAATTGTTGTTTTCTGAAGTGTTGTGTTTTGACCCTCAGGGCCACCATACTTTGGACTGTTGTTTGGGCGAAGCAGTCTGAATAACTCATCTCTGCGTCTTGGGGAAATTGTGAGGAGCGTTTCTTGCAATTTTTGACATTTTGTAATCTAAACCATTATAGACCTATGATTAAAAACACGCAGTTAAAACTGTTATTTCAATGTAATTCTTGTCTTCTGCTCAATGAGATCTGATCTGTATGGATGGATATTTTGCTCCCATTGTGCTCAGGCTGCTATTGGATTTTCAAATGCAGACAACGTTAGAGTCAGATTAGATCGCAACCCTACAGTCTGAATGACTTAGGTGTTAGCACTATCACCTCACAGCAAGACAGTCCTGGCTGGCTGGAGTGAAATCTGCAGAG
Source organism: Spondyliosoma cantharus (assembly GCA_900302685.1). NCBI lineage: Eukaryota > Metazoa > Chordata > Actinopteri > Spariformes > Sparidae > Spondyliosoma > Spondyliosoma cantharus. The sequence continues at coordinate 6,070 of OMLP01016127.1, forward strand.
CATGTTTTAATTCTTTTTTTTTTCTCCACCCCGAGACATGCATGTGAGGTGTTGGAAAATATGCCTGATTCAGAGCTGGAGCTGGTCCCTGAGCACTGCACTGTGGCTGCTGTTGCTCCAAAATAGTTAGAAAAGGGAGGATACATTTACAAGGACTGATGAGGAAGAACTGAAACAGAAAAAGATCCATCTTTTGAAATATTGAGTAAATTCTTGTGATTTTCCTAAATCATCTGTGATATTCAATGAAGTAATCATGCATGTAATGCCGTGATCCTGCCCTCTCACTGAAGTTACAATTGAATGTTTTTAGATGATCGGAAGATCTAGTCTTGGAGGTAATTCATAATTATCTTTCATCGACAATAAGCTTTACTCAATATTTAAGCATTTGGTTTATAAAAATGTCTGAAAGTAATTTAATAAGGATCCCCATGAGTTCTGCAACCAGGTATCTGCGTACAAATAACATGATGACCTTAGACTTTCAAATGGAGGTAGATGGATAGATAGATGGATCTAAACTCAGTGTAGCGACAGTGTTGCATTGATGGAGGGGTTATATAAGTGCACAAATGAATGCCTATGTCACTTTGCATTAGATGTCTTCAGTAAAAAATACTGCAGTACATTCTATATAATGTAAAGTCATTACAAGAATAATAACTTATACTGATCTTGAATTCATGTAATAATTATTCTAATTGTGAATATTGTGAAAATCATTCGCCACAGCTGCAGATAGTAGTTCACTGCAAAACCGCTCTCTTAGCCTGATGTGATGACACATGTTCAATTAATGTCATCACTTGTGTATTAGCTGATCATTTTTTTCAACCCCTGGTGGTGTCGAACGCTGACAGTCGAGCCTCATGGGAGGTCTGGCCCGGGGAACCTTTTCTTTTGATGGAGCATGCAGGCATTTTTTTATTTTTTTTTCAGAGCTCGCAGTCCCCTCCAGGAAACCAGCAGCAAGGAGCAGTAAATCAATAGCTACGCAGTGTGGGCAAATGACAACCCGTTTAGTTTGGCGGCCTACTTCGTTTCACAACATGTGGCCTGGCCTTCTAAACTGAAGGCAGGGTCTCAGGGAGAAAATATTTCCCTGCACTAAATCAGATTTGGCAGCAGGTGGTCCGTGGAGTTGTGAGTGAGCTGCCTCTACACCTGCCAAGGACTGCGGAGCCAGAAGAAAACACTCTATTTTTCTCCACCCAGCTGACTCTCCTGCACCTCCCACTGGTTCAATATATCAGGTGTATCTGGCTGGTTGCGAAGTGTCATCCGTCAGCGGTGTAACGTCTCCGATATAATCATTCATTAGGAGGGGTGTAAAGAATGTAAAGGGCAAAACCGTAATTACTATTTAGCATCAGAAACAACAAGCAGGCCCGAAAATGACACATGACAGTGATTGAGGAGATTTAGCATCACTCCCGGTGCTGTTTTCTGAATCGAGGGAAAAAAACACTGATCGTGTAAAAAGTCCGATACATTTCTAAAGTGTTACTTAAGGTTGATTCTTGGAGTAATACATTTATGACCTTGATCCTTGTGAGGAATAATCAATTCTGCCATGTGAAGTATTGATGCAATCTAGGTTCAAAGGGAGGATGAAAGACTGATATGTGCGCAGATATTCCACTCTCTCTTTCGGCTTTCATGAGGCCGCCCTAATATCCCTCTGGGCTAAAACCTGTAGCAGCGTTGACGGAAAATTAATTCCCATCATGTTCTTAAATCCACAACAATTTGTCCTAAGCAGGAAAGTCACTCTGAGGGGGGAAGAAAAAAAGATACAAAGCTAAATGTAATATGAATTATGCATGTGAGGGGCAAAACTCGATTATACCGTTATTTATCTGATTGACTGGTGCTGTGGCAGTGAGGTTCAATTTCCGCTCCTTCGCTCACACTTCATAGCCTCTTGCTCTCTGACGATCTCTAATCTTTATATATTTTTTAAAAAAGTACAGTGTTTTTTCTCTCTCTCCTTCCTCCTTTGGGTAGGCAGGTTGTACACTTCAGTGGTCTTCAAGAAGACAGTGATGAACCTAATAAAGATCTGCATTTGCAATCTTTTCACAATGAATTTCTCCCGTAAACTCTGGATTCGCTAACACGGCTCGTGTAGACATGCAAATGATCCTAGTGGACCGTAAAGTGATGGAATACAGGTCTAACGGTAAGAGATCGTTAGCATGTTTGCTTAGCGCTAACAAAAAAGCTAGTAAAATGAATCAAAAACAAGAGAAATATAAACATGATGACCACTGAATAATTTTACAGATCTTATTCCGCTGGGCCAAAGACCCTAATCATCTAACAAAATGAATATTAAAGGGTAACTCCACACATTTTATACAATAAAGTGTGTTTATAGGTGTCAGGGAGCTTCACTGCAGATGTAAGAAAATAAAGTAGTATAAAGCCTTTCGTGGCTCAAGACAGCTGCATTTTATCTAATAAACTGCCTCCAGTGATGTCACTCAGTGGCCAGAGTGTATTATGGGTAATGTATGCATCAGGTAATGAAAAGCAGTTCACTGTTGGACTCATTATGGACAGTTTTAAAACAAAAGTGCACATCGTTCAGAACCACGCATTCTTCTTCCTTTCGGAGACCAGGCACACTACATTACCCATAATGCAATTTAGCCACTATGTGACATCATTGGAGGAGAAATTATCAGATTGAATGCAGCTTCCTCTGGAGCCACAAAAGGCTGTACACTACTTTTACTCACCAAGACCTGTAAACAGACTTTAAAATTGGTGGTGTTATCCTTTAAAAACATCGGGGAGCATTTGGTGACATGTTATTTCATTATGACGAACACGGGCACTGTAGGTTACTTTGAGTAAACCCCAAACATCCGTCCACTGCTGTAAATACTCACTAAACTGCACAGCTGAAAATAATGCCCTACAAATGCACCATTTACTCCAGTTTGAGCTGCAATTACTAAAAATTACAGCTCACAGCTGTTTTTTTTTCAAAATGAAAAGATGTACTTGTGACCCGTTTTCCGGTTTAAGTCTCAGTAGAAGCAAACTGGGTTGCAGCTGAGAGCCGCCAACTGGCTGTGGAAGACAAAGTATCAAGTGATGGACTAAAGCAATGATGTTTATTTTGGTCTATTCATGTGACTTGTGAATAATAAGAAACATAGACAGCAGAATAATGCCATCCTTGAACTCCAATCAGATACAGTTAAATAAATTGTTAAGCCCAAAAAAATATACACATTACTCTTTTGGAACTTCTTTTGATGATGCAAAAATAACAAAGATTTCTTTATTCCAGCCAGAGACTCAATCTGGGAGAAAAAATGTTTTTATTCCTGTGCTGAAAATCAAAATCTCTTCATTTTACTGGTACTAAGAAGACACACATTAGTCATGCGGGTAAAGATGGACTGACCAAATACCAGCAATACAGGTTTAACGGACGCCAGGACCTCAGCCTATGACATCCCACCGCACACAACAGACTCCACAGTTATTAGTTGTTTTATATTCCCATAAGTGAGGATGTCAAGTAGGAACCTCTGCTGTATTTTGGCACCCTCCGCTGACAGTGAGGGGACTCGCCACACTTATTAGAGTGTGGAAGCATTGTCAAATTGCTTTTAAGAGCCTATGGATGCCTGAACTATTGCTCTCCAACCTTCCCCAGATTATTCAATCTCGCAGCCCTATTGCCGGCTCGAGATAAGATGGAGAATCCATGCGGTGGAGGCTTATCTGAACTTAGCACACACTCTCAGGAGTATGGGATTTCACTACAAATTCCTTCAGCGCACTTCAGGTATGACCCAATTAATGTGAGAATTCGCTGCCTTTCCCTCTCACCCCCCTGCCACATCAATAAATGATAAGGATTCTGAATGAGGGCTGTGTAGGAAGTTTTCACACAAACTCGGCTGGCAAAAATATTTCTATTTCAAATCAAAATGTATTAAAGTCTTCGCATGTTTTTGTAGTACAGTTGGACATTTATGATGTTACGGTGGAGATATTCCTTTACGCCTGATACAGAGGCAGGGTTGGGTTCTGACATCTCCTCTTGTTTTTGTTAATACAATTCCCCAGTTTGCTAAACTGCAATGAGCAAGGCAACAGCAGTGTAGTCAGTGGTGGCACTATTCTCTATTATCTGGTTAATGTGCTCTCACCAAGTCGGCGCCAGTTTTCGGTCAAAGATCGATTGTTACCCGAAGGACCACCGACCGATACGTTCACATAGCTAACATTACTGGCCACATTAAACTCATCGCAGATTTATCTGATCAGTTTAGTATTTATGCTTTTACATAACGAGGAATTGCTGTAGAAATATACTCTGAGGTTATTTAGAAGTTAGTTAGGTACTGACAAGTTCATTTTAAAAGTTGAATTCTAGATATCTTGGAGACAATTCTTCAGCAAGCTAATAAAAATGGTTCTTAGATATTATTTGATATATTTTATATTATTTATTGTAAATAAAGGAAGGGGAAGCCACTTGGCTTGTTCAAAAATTTGAAAAACTCGAATCCCGAATACTCGGGATAGACATTCTATAGACATTATTGTGAGCAGTTTTATGTAGGAACTATTTTTAATGTAACCAACTACGCATGCCGACCATATCGCTGCACAGATGGATGCATGCAAGATTAGTTGGCGAGCTAGTATCTTGTCCATGACTCGCTGCAGGTCTTCCTCTGAGCGGTGTTACGGTTAGCCGGTGTATATAGGCAGGAAGAACATGGCTACTATTAGCTTTACTATCTTTAAATGTTGAAAGCTGAGCTGAAATTAATTCTGTAAGAGCTCCAATCCCAATTTGGTTCCATAAATGCTTTTGATTCAGGCATTCCAAAGAATTCTGCTCCGTGGTTAAATCTGGCTTTTGAATGGCTTCACCTGCGGATTGGAACAGGTGCATGTCACTGATTGGCCTTGAAGGCGTCTGCGTCATCGCTGACAGTGGCCCGACTGTTAAACATCGTACTAATAGATAATGATGCTCTACACGTTGCACACAATGTACTGTACATTGTGTTAGCTTGCTCCAAAGATCACAGTCAATTGTTTTCTCCAATTATGGATTTTCCACATCCTCAGAGACATGTTAAACAAAGTGGTACTAAAGACTTGGCCGGACCATCTTGGATGTTTTTCCCGCACTCTGTGATCATTATTGACATTAGTGCTAATCTGGGGGCAAATGCCAGAGCAGCTGTCTGGGAAAAAAAAGAGAAAGGATTACTGGCACTAAAAGAGTCCCAGGGCTTAGACAAAAATGTCATGACTGATGGTCAGCGCCTGAACCAGACCCAACACTCTCTAATTAGCTAAAATACATACTCTCTGGGTCCAAAATTGAAACAATGACAACAACTGTGTCCCGACGACACCACGCGCTCTTTCCAAAAATGTTCTCTGTTGTCTGTCCAGGTTTTTTGGTCTTGAGTTTGTCAGAGTGCTGTTTGCTTTACACAGCCTGCTGCTCACCTTAATGAAAATCACCGTTAATGAGATGGAGGCCATTCACCTTCATCCATTCATGTCTTTCTGTATTTCACGAGTGTTTTCACATTCAGGGTCATGAGGTCCTTAGCCAATCCCATCATGCACTGGGCGGGATCCAACAAAAACATGTTTGCCCGGTCGCCATCTCATAACTAAATCTGTTAGTTTTCATGAGTAAAGAATTTGGAAAGTCGACTAGAACGTGGACGGAATGCTTATTACCCTCAGAAGGAATCCAACGTGGATACCTCTTTACTTTTTGGGTCTCTTTAAGCAGTTTTGTATTCCTGTGACGCTTTCCTGTAAGCACATGCACACACACAAACACACACATCTTTGTGCGCGTGCGCTTGCACCCGTGGATGGAAGTTAGCCTAGATGCACCTAGTATCTTGAGTAACAATCAATGCCAAGTAGAGGAGAAGTGCACAAAAGAATTAGACAGCCAAAGGAAATGAACCAAATTCAATTTCAGCCGGGGCCGCTCAAGCTGTCTGCCACATAAAGCCAAGACTTATTATGAGATGGGCACCGATGTCATTATTATTCAGACCTGATGAGGCGCCCTCTATTTAATGGAACCTTTCAATTTAGTTCACCTAACAACAATCCTTGCATTATGAAGCTGGTTTTGCCTCAGTATTTTGATCGCCCCGCCATTTGGAACGAGTGGCGGTTGCATAAATTGAGAACCCAGTGATCTTGTGGACCGTGTGCAGATGGCGGTTATTGATTTATTTAGATAAGAAATATTGCTTCGTTGAAAGGGCCCCTATGTGTTACTCGTATGCTAAGGAGCCTGAATGAGTGAAGTGATGAGTCACTTGGCTGCCATAGATTCAGGAAATTGGTTTGTCGTGGTGTAACAAAAGGCTCGTCTGTGGCACATAATTGCTTCAGACCAGCAACTTTCACGACACACTCGCGCTCAGACAGCGCACGCACACACACACACACACACACACACACACACACACACACACACACACACTTGGTATTTTT
>OMLP01016129.1:6973-18027 GCA_900302685.1 Spondyliosoma cantharus
TCGCAAAAAGCCCGACATCAGCTCCGTCTGCCGCTGGTGAAAACATCTCACGTGTTGTGCGAAGCTGCCTTGTTTGTAAGAAGCGGTGGGTAGATTTTCTCTGTTTGTGTGACCGTGTAACCTCCTTCTCCTTTCTTTCTTTTTTTTTTTAACTTTATAAACCTCTTGTCTCTGCTTCAGATCCCCTGAAGTGTCTACTGGATGTTCTCCAGAACCTCTAAAGAACCGAGTCCAGAGCCGGCTAGAGCTGCTCAAACCCAAGGTAACGTGGGCCCCTCCGTCCAAGAGCCCCAAATCCAAACCATCAGTTACTTCAAATTGAATCAGATGTACAAACATTGAGAATAATGTCTTTACATCCTGTAATTTCTCCCTGGTATTATATTATTTATTTTCTTAGCTGAAGCGCACATCTTAACTGACTTCCACGGTTCCCGTTTGCACAGCTGTGTTTTAGCTCTTAGTGCTGGTTTTGAGGGTGCTGTTAAATCCGTGGCATAAAACGACGCGTTCGTGGGGGATTCGAGCCGTTGACCAAGCCTCATGATTAGTGATCCTATTGTCTGGGCTCAGCTCCGTTTGCTTACAGTGCACAATACAACACACTCTGCAAACCCAGAGTGAGATCTCTTCCTTCCCTTTTACCTCAGTGGTTTCTGGACAGTGTGTGGAAGCTCACTGCTGCCATAAAAAGAAAGATGAAAGCTAAAAAAAAAAATATTTTTAAAGAAGGAAAAAAAGGTCATAAGTTATTATAATTTCATAATTTTTTAATCACTACTTTAACAACTTTCAGTGTTTCCCATACGTAGACTTTACTTTGGCGGCCCGTCCACCTAAATTAAGACGCGCCCAGGAAGATAAAATCCGAATTCCACTTTTTTTTAAAAATCCAGTCAACGATGTAACGCCTCGCTACACACACCTGCATCATCAATTTACTTCAGTGTTTCCCACACATGAATTTATTGCTTCACCCGTCAGTGAATATCACGATGTCATAAACGCTGATACAGTGGATTTTCGGTGTGGTTTTTAGTCCGCTGGTAAAACCAACGAAGAAGAAGAAGAAGAGGAGGAGCATTTAATGTTGACTGGAACTTTGTGAAGATCAAGCCCCCAGGAAGAGCGCCGGGCCTTGAAGCCCGTTTTCATAGTGGCCAAACGGTGTAATTACATCGTCACGTGATGCACTGGAGCCCAAAAAACATTGTGAAAGATGTGTCTGTAAAACAGTGGATATTTGTTTTTGCTAAATGACTCCTTATACTGTCTGAATTTGAGCCATTCCGTCCAATAAAATTTGGAAAAATCTAGAAGAGCCGCACGATTCAACTATTTTAACCCCGTTCAAGTTAGCTGTGCGCTAAACGGGAAGTTAGCCGCCTCGGTCGGTGAAAGTCTGCAGTGTGCACACTCTATACGACTTCATTGTTTGTGTGCTTTTGTTGTTGAACAAAGAGAATTGTTTCTTTAGACACTTAGTCTTACCACTCCACCACACAGCCCAACAAACACAGGTTGTTTTTTTTTTTTTGGAGTAAACGTATATCGTAAACAGTCTGATACAAATCTTAGATTAGCAGGACGATAAGTAGCAAGAAATAACAGATGTCTTTGTTTTGTTTTTTTTAACTCCCAATTATCGGCATCGGCTTCATAAATCTGTGCTTTTCAAATGACAACTTGACACTGCTTCACGCTAATGCATCAGTAATACTAATCTAAATAGATTATATCTGTAATATCACTAAGAAAGGGCTGTTCTGCACCATATTAACACTTTCACTCTTGAGAACTTGAGTTAAAATCTGCACACGGGACTTATTGTCACAGAGTTAAATTACAACCTCTTCCACAAACACTCAACAACTGCTGAGTCACCAGAAACGCACCTGACATCACCAGCTCTAGGTGGCAGGTATGGCTGATCTTTTGACATGAGGCTGTGTGAACCCCCACCCCCTTTCTTTCTTTTTTATTTTGAACATGTATGCTAAACAGATTTTGTGAAATGGCTCCTTTTATTTGATTGCGCTAGCAGATGTCATTTTCGCTCCCCACAATCTGGCTGCCTTCCTGTTTGAGTGCGCTGTAATGGTCCCTGGGCAGCTCACCGCTTCCTGAACTCGGCGAGCGGAAGCTTTCTGCATCAATTTCACTTTGAAGATGCCATATCAGTCGCGTAATTCGACTAGCAAGGGAAACTTGAAAGGTTATTGTTTCCTGTTGTCTGCTGAATGACTTTATCCCCGACGACTTCTTCCAGCGGTTTCATCATGCGCTGACGTCAACTGGCACACGCGGAGACGGACAGATTTAGTTTCTGATTTTGGGACGCTTCCAAATCTCTTTCTCAGTGATCTAAACAAAGAGAAACTCGACTTGAGCTCTTAATGCCCATTTATCGTTGCTCCTCTGTGACGTCGGTAACGATGGGACTTGATTGCGTTTATGCGTTTTTATCTCGGGATGACTGTATCGGTCTTTGATGCTGATAATAGTCACTGCACCTGTTGCTCGTTCTCTTGATTTTTTTTTATCACCTTTGTGTGAGAGAGAGAGAGAGAGAACAAATGTCAAAACATAAAGCTGCAGAAATTGCTTCCATCTGCGTTTTGGAAGTCCTTTTCGGGGGGGGGGAAGTCTCGATCAGGTGTCTCCAGCGTCGTGTCAGGTAGCGTGCGGAGGTTATTTCAGGACAGCCTTCGGAGGAATGAGGGCCGTCTGACCACTTGGTGCCATGTTGGGCTCCCACCTGTTGTAATTGGATTAGATGTTCTCCGTCAGTCGTAGTTTGGCCGTGTTCACTCTTCCGTCCCCTCCCATTGTTTCTGGGGCGTCTCAGATATGTTTTATTAGCATGCAACCCGGGCAGCGCACATTTTTAGCTCCCATTATTGAAGTGTGCCTCGTTCTCGGGGTCGCTGTTGTTTTAGGTGCTCCTTCTTCTTTTCTTTTTTTTTTTTAAGAAGTTCTTTTTTTGAAAAAGCACAAAAGGGCTTTGATCCCTTTTGTGCCTCACGTACCCACCCAGCTTTGCTCGCTGTACTTTTCCCTCAGATTTCTCCTCCCTACTGTGGCCCACTGGCCTGAAGGGTGAAATCCTTGGATTGTGATAATCCCAAGCAGGCGTAGATCAAACGGCGGATGAAAAGCCGTGGATCCGTGTGCTCCAGGGCCCGGATTGCACTCTTCAGCATCGTTCACCTTGTTTTAACAGAACTAGGTTGTCGGAAAAAAAAGGCGTTTTAATGAGGTGCTGTCCTACCGGCTTTGACGTGTAACTGTGATGAGACTGAAAATAAGATTCTCCTGATAAAAGCGGTGTAAAGTCGGACTAATGTGAGATTCATTAACCTTTTTTTTTTTTATAAATGAATACAGCAGTAATGAGCTGGCATGTGATCAGTGCAAAGAATACAGCACAAGTTTATAAGTGAGATCAGTTTGATTAATAATGCCTTGCAAATCCAAGAATCTCAGCCACCAGTCAGACAAGTAAGTCACTGATACTGATCAACAACCATGTTACAATTTACATTTTTTTTGATGAAATGTTCAGACAGCTATCAGATGATCCGGCCTGAACTTTGGTGCAGATGTTCATTGTTCCTAGAAGATGATCCGAATGACTTTTGGAGATCATTTGACTGTTATTGTAGCACAGTCAGCAGGACGAAGCTTTAATTATCCAGTAAAATATCAACATCAACGTCTAAGAGATGGATTACCATGAAAGTTGAATCAAACATGATGAATTTAAATTGAATTATAATCATTTTGGTGACCATTTTGTTTTTCATTTTCACGTTATAACCACATCAAATGTCTTATTTGGTCTGATACTTTTGGTTTATGACCAAATACCTGGAAAGAAATTCTCATCAGCCTCAGTTGTACTTTTTAAGTTTACTGACTTCATGGACCAAATCACTGTGACGGCGCACTGACAACGACCGTCAGCTCCGGGTAGACGACTGGCAGTCCATTTGCATTGCGATGATGCGTGAAATCGGCCGTTGTGTTCCGGCGACGTCTCTCGCATATCTGCGCGTCCTGAGGAAAGGGATCCCTCCTCCTCTGCGGCTCTTCTTCAGGTCTCTTCCATCTTCTCTTTTCTCCCTGTTAAAGATTTATTTATTTTTTTTCAATATGACAAGTTTCTTCACGCTCGAATGGAGGATCTAATCCGAGGACAGAGGATGTTGTAACTGTAAAAACCCACTGAGGCAATGCGATGTCTTTGATAAACCGAGGAGACGTCTCACTGCCAACTGATGCTGGTTTGAGCTAAATTCAAGCTAAAGTCATTTTCTTTAGTCTGTTGCCAAACACCCAAAAGTGGTATTGTTGTGATGTTTGACGTGTAAACTGATTGATTGTTATATCTAATGTATTTTGCAAACACAAAGTAAGATGGTGACCATGATAAGCCTCGTTATTGAGCTCAAGGCTCTGCAGTCCCACGGTGAAGCCTCGCAGAGCAGCTAGCACGCCTGCAGAAACTTGGCATTCCCCTCTGTCAGCTGAAAATATGCAGGAGTTGGAAATCGCTTCTTTTTTTTCGTGTTGGAAGCTGAACACCTGGGCCACCTGCCCTGAGTAATTGATACCGATCATCCCTATCATATCCGGTAGATTCAGGGCTTTTCTTTCTGTTGTATTCCAGACCAAAGACAGAGTCATTCGATCCCAGTTTGCGTGCACGTACAAAGATGATGAGCCGCCACTCAACCGTGTGCTGGAGTTCCCCAGCAGCAGCCAGGTCCCGACCTGTGTGCACCCAGCTCCCAAACCCACAAACACGCCAGCTGTGGACAAGGACGAGGAGGAGACGACCACAGGTACACACGCAACCGCTAAAACCCTACACTCGCTTTAACCTGCTCCAGTGCACGCAGGGGGAAAAAAAAAAAAAGCTCAAAATGTCAACACGAGCGTCGCAGCGTTCCCTTACTGCCGGGATCGATTTCTGTTTCCTCTGACGCCACACAGCTGGACGGAGGCCCAGGCACGCCCTCTCGGCTCCGGCCTTGAACCCTTCCCAATCCTAGCCCTGGGACTGATGCTAACCATCGGCCATTAAATGAATTCCCATTCTATAAAACTGCTCACACCCACATCTGTAGTAAAAACCTAAAAGCATACACACTCTCTCTCACACTCACACACACACACACACACACACACACTCACACAGACTTCTTGCCCATTTCCCCGTCTGTCTTTTGTTCCGTGGGAATTCGGGCTCGGCTCCATCAGGCGACATGACGAATGTTAAATTTCAGCTTCACAGAATAAACACACAGCCCGCTCAAACAAGAAGCTAACGTCAGCAATTTCGTCACAACATTTTCCTTTTTTTCTTTTTCCTACCAGCTTGTCACACTTGCTTTTGCTTTATTTCAATCTTTCCAGCCAAGCCTGAATGTCTAAATAAGGAGCAGAGCGCTGAGCAGCGGGGGGCTGCTGCTGCTGCTGCTGCTGCTGCTCTTGGGCAAAGAAGTGGAAATGCCCAAAACAGAGGTGCAGCAGGTCCGGGCTGTAAAAAGAAAAGTGGTGCTCAGACGCAGAGCAAGAGCAACAAGAGGAAGCAGGTGGATTCTGACCAACATGGAGGATCAGAGAATGAGCCTCCACAGAAGAAACAGCCCGCCGTCAAAATGCCCGGCAAGACCGCCAGCAAGGCCTCGAGTAAGAAGAAGCTGATAGCCGGACAGGGAAAGCTAACCAGCTTCTTCAGAGTCTAATGATGTTTGCACTGGTTTCATGATGGGAGAGCGGGCAGACTTTGTAGTTGTATCTGAAAGTTCCAATGAAGTCTCAGTTCATCTGCTGGCCATTATTTTAATGAATGTGTTGAAGTTAGCTTAACGTTTTGGTAATTATGATCACACGCATTCGAGTTGGATGAGAAAATCAATGGCATTCTCACGTCTGTGCGCTAAATATGAAGCTAGTGCTAGCAGCTGATTAGCTTATTTTAGCGTGAAGGCCCAAAGCAGAGAGAAACGGCGAGCAAGCTAACCGCTAACAAGTTGTTGAGGTGGTTGTAGACAGTTTTGCAACTTCTAGTTCCCCTGCTAACTAAGCTAATCAGCTGCTAGCAGTAGCTTCATATTTGACATACACCTTTTTTTTAAGAGATTAAAACAAAAAGGCAAGATGTGATAGCATTTAGAGATGCTAATAGACAGATTCTTTAAACTTTGTTTGGAGCTAGGCAACGTTTCCCCAACTTTGAGACCTTATGCTAATCTTAGCTATCTGGCTGCTAGCAGTAGCTGTTGCTTGATATGTAGCGTACACACGGTATCAATCTCTTCATTTAACTTTATATACATTTCCCAAACTGTTCATGAAATTCTTGGTCTATAAAATGTTAAATGACAGTGGACAGAAACCATGAAATCGTGAATCACTTTCCATAGTTATTTTCTGTTTGTTAGCAAATTGATTCTTCATTTTCTAGCTAGTTTAAGTGGCATTAGCATTGTGGAAAGTGTGTGTTTATGCAACGTGAGTGCATCAGTCTCATAGCAGATCATTGGTCGGCACACTTTATTTCTTTCCATCAAGACGAATGTATATAATCAGCAGTCGTACTGTTTATCTATTTATAACATTCTCCAAGGAAATCAACTCTGTAAATATGATGCACACGTTTTCCTTTTTAATAAACTTTTATTTTGTTTTATATTTCTCTGCGCTCTCATTTTCTACAAGTAAATGCATTTCAGTGTAACATAAAGCAGCCTGGAGGAAGAAATTTGTACAGCACGTTGAAGAAGCGACACATTTATGCTTCCCAGCAGGGTCGGTACACTCGTCCTATCATACACCGCAGCACTGGAAGGAGACGGAAGGAACATTTGCGTTAGTAAATATGAAAAACCACTTTAACTTTTATGACGAGAAGGTTTGCAGGTACTTACTGTCGAGGTCGGTGTTCCTGCGATCGATTCTCAAACTGTTCTCAGCGGGAGCGTCGCTCAAACTCCGGTCTGTGAGCAGAGGAGTGCTCCGAGCGAAGGCCGGGTTCAGCCCGCGGATGCTGTGTCCTTTCAGCCTCATGCCCTGAACACACAGTATTGATCGGTGATTAAATGCGGCACGGTGCGACCACACGCATTTCCGCGCTACGGGATCTGAACTCGTTGCTTTTTTTTCACTTGCAGAGCACAGGTGTTGGATCTGTGTTTACCAGCTGATCCAAGCCACAGGAACCCCAAATGGAAGAAATGTGTGTTTCCCCCCGGTTTTTTACTACATCACAGTGGCCCGTTTTCTTCCACTGCCCCGGTTCACCCAGATGTCTTTGTTCTGTTCTGTTCCCCATTACCGCAGAGATAACCACCATGTTCATGACACACAGGAGACGCAACCGCCAGATAAACTCTCAGCCAATCGTTTGAGGGAGCGCAGATATATCATCATTCTTCCCACTGTGGCTCCAATAAATCTTTTATAGGCTTGTGATCATTTGACCTTTTCGGCTAATAGTATTTCCCGGTTTTCCAACGCTGCTGTAAAAGACTTTCATAGATGTGTATGAAATATTGACTTAACAGTAGACGAGAGAGCGGTGACCAGTTGAGAGGGGTCGAATGTGCGGTACACAGAATGGAGATAATGCGCTCTTTGTTGACCTGTGGTGAGCTGAAATCTCATACAGTGAACAGTTATGACGCGTGACCGGTCATTGGCAGAGTTCAATGACTGCGGAAAGAGACCAGCCAGATACGTTCATACGGGATAATTTAACTAATAATAATCCAAGTGGCTGGTGACTCTGCATTGGAGTGTTGTTGGGCTAAAAACGTAAAAGAATTTGTTTGTGCGAATACAAAAAAAAAACTATTTTTGGCTATTTTTTTTTTTTTCCATCGAATTAGCTCAGTTTCTTGAACCAAGATGCTGGAAGTCGACATTTAAATTCACTATTTACACTTTGAATAAGGAAAACAACATTTTATTGATGGTGAACATGTCAAATTTTACAAATGCAGTAAACGGTAACCAATATAGGGCTACTTCTTTGTCGCTCCAGGAGAAATTCACCAGACTCCCTTAGAAAATCTCTTGATTTTAAGAATTTGTGAGTTAGGAGCAACTTTATAAACTCTCTGAAATCCTGTCATTGACACATTCTTAATTATTTGGGTGGTCTTGTAAATTCGGCAAATATTTTACAAGAAGCTTTTATTTTATTGTGCAGCGAACATTGTAGGATTGATCTTATTGCTTGTATGAAAACGTGGCGATGTCATATAGAAAATTAGGATGCCATACATTATTATGTCATTTATCAATGCTGTGACTTGAACCAAAATAAGACATACAAAAAAAAGCATACCTGATAAACTAAAGATTAACACCAACCCAAAGGTTTTTGGTTTAGTTATTAGTGACTTTTTAAACATGCTCAGGCTTAGAAAAGTCTTTAACGATGGCGATGAGACACTTACTGAGAGGATGTAGATTTTGGGGCTTCCGTCTTCGTCCCTCACGTTGCTGTCCAGCACATGGTTTCGTCTGTACACAGGAGGAACCACGACAGGAACCACGGCAGGCTCGGTCATGGGCTCGTCCCCCACTATCAAACTGAGGCCGTCTTGCTCGTTAACGCCGTCTTCTACTTTATATGCGGGCGACGCTACGGCGACCAAGTGGCTGCTGAGCTCGGAGAACAGCAGCAGAGCGTACAGGCCGGTGTAGACGGAGACCATTGTATCTATAATATTTAGCGCTGCTGTCTTAAACTGGTCTCCCGTTCTGTTCTGGTGACTTCGACGAGGCTCTCGGTCGTCTTATATATTCAGTCAGGGTGCTTTTTTTTTTGCTTACAACCTAAATGTATTAGGCGTCATGTTTCCTGCAGATGTGCATCCGGCTTAAAAGGCCAAAGGTTGCGAGAAGATTAAAGGTCAACGATTCTGTGATGCGGTGCTCCTTCGTAAAGAAAAAGCTGAATAACTCAATCTTGTCTGTTTAGAGATGTGGCGAACAAGAGGTGAATCAAGTCATATCCAATCACAGTGCAGAGTGGTGTCAAGGAGGCTCACAGAGGTCAAAGGGCAGGCAATGATTGTGAATCATCCTTCAAAATCCTCATCCTGAGGTGAACCCAGCAGGTAATTGGACAAAGACTGACGGCGCCGAATGAAAGACATAATAAGTAATTTTCTCTGAATGGCAAAGAAAAACCCTATGATGGACCTTTCACGAAGGTCACTGCAGCCTTGACACTCAAATACTTGAAACGGCTGTCGATGTGTTGTCTAAATTCAAAATGGCTTCTTTCTGGCGTCCATGTTGCTCCCTCATTCCGACATGAGCGTGAGATGAACGCACCAAAGTCGGAAGAGCAACGTTCCAATGCCGAAGATCTTGCATCTGAGGAGCACGTGAATGCAGCATCAGTGTGTTAGCTTTGTTGTTGTGGCTCTGTTAGCACGTTAGCCTTCATCTCAAAGCCAATTGGAATTGATATTTGTGGGTTTGAGTAAAATGTTGTTCATCATCTGTTGGGTGGATTGCTGCGAAATGTTGTGCATTCATGGGCCCCAGAGGATGAACCCCTCTAGCTTTTATGATCCCGTAGCTTCTCTTCTAGCGCTGCAATGAAGTTGACATTTGTAGTTTTTGAGTAAAATGTTGTACATCAACTCTTGGATGGATTTTCATGAAATACAGACATTCATGGTCCCCAGAGGATGAACCCCCCTGACTTTTATGATCCCCTGACACTAGTTGCTCAGAGCACTGAGGAGCACGTGAATGCAGCGTCAGTGTGTTAGCTTTGTTGTTGTGGCTCTGTTAGCGTCTTTATCGCAAAGCGCTCTTTTTAAACTTTGGTTTTCATGCAGAATAAACAAAATGTAATAGTTTAATTGGTGAGCTTTGCAGATGCTGGAAGCCAAGTTTTTATTACGCTTGAACGGAGCTAAGCTAGCTGTTTCCTCCTGTTCCTCGTCTTTCTGACGGGCTGACGGAGCCTCATAATTACTCGACGTATAGGAGATCTTCTGATTTAACTCTCCACAAGAGAGTGAATAGGTGCATTTCCCCAAAATCTCAAGCCACTCATTAGAAGAACTTGATATGCCACAGCTCTGTGATCGAGCCTCGGGAGCGATTGATTGACAAGCACCCACACCAAGATGGCGATCACCAGTTGATGACAAAAGGCGGAGGCTTGCGAAAGCCAAAGGCTCCTCATGTTGACACAGCTCTTCGCAGGCTTCTTCTCGGCTCAAAAGGCTTACCTTATTAACATCGCAGGAGCCTGTAGCAGAGAGGATGGAGAACCCATACATGAATAATAGCTATTGAACTCAGCTGAAGTGATTTTACTTGGAGCAGTCAGGCTTTATTTTGTAAGTATTATTGTTGGAGGGCGAGGACTTCTACTGAAGGACTGAACTTGTCCACAGGGGCACGGCCGTTCCAGCAGAAGCACAACTGAACTTGTGAGCTTCGTGCTCTGTTGTTGTAACCTTTCTCGCTCTCTCCCTCTTTCTGATAATCCCCCCCTCCCTTTTCCCATTATTCCCCCTGACCCGGGCTGTATTAATGTTGTGATACAGACAGTAGACATTCTGCAAATCAGTGCAAGCCCACCTGATCCAAAGCTTCTGGGCTCCATCAAGCTTCCTTGGCACGCGCGGAGAAGATTCAACAAACTCTGAGCCGTGGTGAAAGTCTTTATCTTGTAACTGCTCCGCGTTTCTAAGAAATCATTACCATAATTCTCTAACAAAGAGCATTAGCCAAAAAGCCAAATAATCTTATGAGGACCAGATGTGATTCGGTGGGTATCCATGAACATTATTTACTAGATCTTTATGTTTCCACAACAGAGCTTGTCAAATCCTCGACCCGTGCCAGCGAAGTTTATTCAACGACTGACGGTGCTGCCGCTGATTTACAGTTGATCCTGTTTGTAAGCGGCCGTAATTGCGTCCAGATTCGATGCGTGCATGGTTTGAATTTTGAACTCGAAGGAAGCCGCGGAGTGTTTTTTTTTTTGTTTTTTTTTTTTTTTTTTT